>JAYMFT010010400.1:0-31716 GCA_038088735.1 Panulirus argus
AAAACAGATATATATATATATATATATATATATATATATATATATATATATATATATATATATATCCCAGAACTTCTTTGTCAAAAAGAGTCCTGATATGACCGTTATAATTTTTATCACGATGATTATTACTATTAATTATCTTCATTATTACTGATTGAAACAATGGTGAACAATTGAAGTAAATCCCCAACAAGTACACAGAGAAGACGAAAAACGAAAATAAAAAAAAGCAAGAGAAGACAAGGCGAAATTTCCCACACACGTAGAGACAGATAGTCGCTTCGCTTCGCTGTTGCAAGGTGAAGCGTCAGCATCGTCAAACAGCAATGCTTGATGTGTAAGCGGAGTATCGTTTTATATTACTATGTGCTGCAAATAGTCAAGGGTATTGTTACTCATTGATATGTATTAGGGGCGTATACGTATTAAAAGCTGTACCATTGCAGATGAAAAACAAGGGAGTTATGGTTCTCATTTACATAGATTTTGGCTGAGGAAAGCTCTTCGTCTGAAGGTCCTGCGCAGCTTTCTGCTGACAGTCATGTTGTCTTGTTTGACGTAATGTTTGCAGCTAGTTCGAAATGCAACTTTGTGCATTGAGTGTTTAGCCTGCAACTTTATGTTCATTATGTATTTCAATGAAATGTCCAACAAGCTTTTGATTCTCACGTATGGTACTGCATAGGTAGCTATTTTGAATCGGTCTCTGAAGTTTACTGTTGAACAAGGGAAAGTAAACTGGGTTAACTGATCCCTACTTATGTGATTCACAATTGTGTCAAGTTAGGCCACAGATCCTTTGGGAATTCCTCTTGAGTTATGGGAACAGCAGAAGCTTAAACTGAATGAAATCCCTGCTTGGACGCTGGAAGAGGGACGTTCCTGTTCTCCGGAAAAGGTTCGAGGCACCAGAAGAGCATAGGTTATGACTGTCATTGTCTCTTACTGTAGTGAAGAGACTTACCCTTCTGGGCATTTCAAGGCCCAGCTTGTGAACCTCAACCCAAAGAGGGTAACTCATGACTGGAATCGTTATAACGTCTGGCAGAGTAAACATTTCTTGGATCTAGAATATTTGTGTTATACTACAGAATGAACACGGTGGGTATTTATATGCTGACTGATGCAAGGAATCACTTTCTAACACGATTTCTTAAAGAAGGTAAGCGTCAGGAACTTAAAACACGATTAGACACAATTTTAATACATTTTGATGTGTATTATCTGAATATCCCGTCGTTACGTTTTCACCAGAAAGGATATAAATCACTGACGAATTTATTTCTAAACATCATTATAATGATGTCATGTAGGTGCTGTACCAGAGGGTTCGGGACGCGAGTTATGCTTACGGATATTGATATAATTTCGGTTCCTGACTGTGACGGACAACGACGCCCTAAACTGGTCATATTAGGTAACGAGGAGGCAATTCAATACGCAGTCTTATACAAGAGGGAATATCGTACCCTGTGGTGAGGATGTTGACCTTTGGGTTGGAGAGGAAATTCAAACGACCAAACCATCACCATTACCCACGAGGTTCTCTTGTCATATGTCCTTCCCCTGTACTGCCACGTCTGAGGTTAGCTGGTCGATTGTCATGACCATAAATAATCATACGTTAGAGACAGACATCCAGCTAGTGTCTGGTTGTTCAAGGTCGATCGACTGCCTGATTTGTCTTTGCTGTTTGTGAAACAATATAATCTCTGAAAGTCGGAAGGATAATTACAAGAAAATGAAATAAAAGGTGACTAAAAAGAGATGTGTGTACTTTTCGCTTTGCTAAAGTTCTAAATGTCAAGCTAGGCTTCTCATCTAAAGACTCCCAAGGGTATGCCTTACAGTTTCGTAAATCAGAGTGAGTGGTACTGTTCTTTCGGAATCTGAAAAGTGAATAAACTTTAGTCAAGAACAGCTTCTTTTAATGACATTAAACATATTCAGAATACTGAAGCCAATGGTTTGAATTTAAAGCAGTCAAAAGCACATGTGGTATAATGTGTAACTGCAGAGATTGCTGTTGTTTCTAGGTAGAACAGAACTAAGGTGAAATGAAGCTGTCCCTCAACACGTAGCAAGAATATGTACAGAAGCCGTGAAAACATCGGGGGACGGTGGTCCTCCCTACACAAAAGCCAACAAGCGCGTTACATGGTACAACAGTGCCGTGAAATACCACTAAAAGTGAAATGAAAAAAGAAAAGCAAGGATGAGGATCTTTGATTATATGGTTACTACTTAGTGGGTAATGATCTTAACATTTACACATACGCTGGTGCACAGTGTCTGCGGCTGTACATATGCACAACGGGATTTCAGAAGGGGTACCAATTTAACGCAGTACGCGAGAGGATTTTTGGATTACCGGACCACATAGTAACGAAATTCGTACTGCTATTCTATTCCAGAATATTTTCCATAAACATTTAGGGGGCCATGCCGATTTGTCAGATTCAAACTTTTCCATCTGTGAGGAAAGAGATTCTCACTCCAGCGTGTTTTATTTCTGAATTATTACCGGGCATGTTTTGAAGCAGTGGGTCGAACGGGAGAATTAATACGTTATGGCGTCGAACAATGATAGTGCGCTCCAGGGAGTACCTGTATTTTCAGAGAGAATATTTGTGTCATGGAATCGTGCAGAGTGAGAAATGATTGGTTCGTGTGCGTTGATTGCAGTATGAAGATAATGATTCAGTATGGTCAAAACAAATGAATTGAAAATCAGATGTGCAGGTATCAAGGACATGTAAACAAACCGATATTTTGACAGAGACAGCGAGAGATAGCCCACTTTAAACTAAGCTAAGCTTGTTTGATCTACAAGGAAAGATACCTACAGCTCGTCAACCAGACAGGAATTAGCCACACAACCATTTAAGCACAACCTAACACTCCTAACTGTATTCACCTGAACTCCAAAAGTCAAGCTGATTTTGGCCCAGCTTAATATCGTCAAATAAGATATGTGTACGACATGATTTGACATCTAAAAATAACTCGTTATTCGAGCGTCCCGAGAGGCCGCGTTCGGTAAGATATACGCGTCCGCGTATTGACGTTTGAGTGTAGGGGAGTGAGAGGCCGGGAGAGTGTCAGTTGGCAGAGGAGAGGTGGGGTGGGGTTGGGACGGAGGGCCGGCTGATCTCTTTCATCTAGGGGGGATGCTACTCTACTCCCCCCCTTCCCCCTCCCCTTCCTCTGTCCTCCCCTTCCTACCCCGCCCCTTTCACTTAAAGAGGCTGTGAGATCAAAGGAACCGGATAATAGGAAGGCGCGCCTAGGGAGGTGGCTTTTGAGAGTTCGGTCGAAGTGAAAATGGAAGAGGATAAGAGGTTGGATTTCGGGGTGCGAGGGTGGATGGTTTGCGTGGAAAGGTTTGTTGTGAGAGGTTAGGGGGTGTGGTTCAGGGACGTATACAAGAAGTAATTTGTTTGCGTTGAGGGGCAAAGAGTGTCTTTAAGATTTGTAGGGTGTTGTTAACGAGAGCGTCAGAACGGTAAGTTAAAAGATTATGGGACTAAAGTCTCGTTAAACTTGCATTGTTGTTGTCAAGGATTATGGCTTGTTTAGGATACGGGTGCGGTAAGGGGACAAGTCTATTTAACAGTCAAAGAATTAAGCAAAGGGGGATGGGTAGTATGATTGAGGGACGGGAGTGTAGCGGAGGCGATGAGGGATGGAGACGTAGTCATGACACAGGCAGCCGCGGCTCGCGATAGCAATAAGGGGCTCCGGCGCAGGTGAGGGCCAAGGAAGGTGGTTAGCAGGCACAATCAATAAAGGTTAAGGGTGGTATTTAGGGGTAAGTGGCTTGTTCAGGGAGACAAGGGGTAGATGATAAGGTGCAGCCAGGACGTGATTAATGGAAAGTAGCCTCTTTTCTGGCTGCTGCTGCCGCTGCTATCACCAGCCATGAGTTTAGAGTGGAAGGAGTTCTGCCAGAGCTCACGGATGGAACGAGATCAAAGTGTAAAAGGACACTGGAGTTGGGACTGAGCGAATGCTCTTGTTGTATAGAGTCGAGTCCTTATCGACGATGAACAGATTCAAACAGAGAACGAGACCAGCCAGCACTGTGTGATGAGTAAGCAATCCTGGCGTGTTCTGCCTGGGTAGCTCCGGTGTAGAAGCAACCCGAATGAACACCCCGGATAAAGACTCGCTTTGGAGTTTGCCTTGGTCCTCTTGTAAGCTGATTAAATCCCCCTTGCCTTCTCACCTGCCTCACGACTCTTGCAACATCCGTCAGGAGTCCAATCTCTCTGACAGGTCATTTACGTAGATCAAGAACAGCAATGGTCCCAGAAGAGCACGTCAGTGGCGACCTCAGTCGATTTCGATAAGGCGGCTTCCCTGACATTCGTCCTCTGTTCCCTATCTTTAAAATAATCACGCTTCCCTTTCGTCTACAACGAGGCTCTCTCTCCCGTAGAAATCTAACAGGTTCATTTCGCATGACCTTATTTTCCTCAAAACCACTCTCTCTCTCTCTCTCTCTCTCTCTCTCTCTCTCTCTCTCTCTCTCTCTCTCTCTCTCTCACTTAGGTAGTTTCTTCTCTGCACGAACTCATCCATTTGCTTTTTCATTATCTTTTCTATTGCTTTACCCAGCACACTCGACAGGGAGGACAGTCTGCAGTTCAGCGCCTCCTCCTGGTCTCTTTTCTTATAGATGCGTGTGATGCTTGGTTTGCCCCCTTCCTCTGTCTTGGCGCTTTACCTTTTCCTCGCAATATCTTCTGCAACGCTTCAGGTAGTCTGTCAAGTGTGTGTGAACGCATATCCAGCACACACAGAATTTTCATCAGGACTATGAGCCTTATATGGATCAACACCATCTATTGTTCTGTTTATGTCTCATGCTTTCCATTACCTCTCCTTCCCATTCCATCAGTCTTAAGTCTATGTGGTCTCCCACTGTGTTAACGTATGTGTGTGTGTGTGTGTGTGTGTGTGTAGCAGCAAAAGCATGAATTATATACAGCTTTATTAAGTCGTCAGTGAAACAGTTATTCACCTTAACATATCAGCATGAAAATATATACAACAACAACAATATGGATCTCAGTTATCAACAATAAACGTAACTGAACAACGGTATCAAACTGACAGGAAACGTGACAGCCGTCTTTACAACAGTGACACCATCCAGAGACTGGCGTAAATCTGATTGTCCAAATAGGAAGACAGACGGGTCAGGGTACTATCAAGGCCACCAGCTGGACACCCCCAGATCGAGAAGAAGGCAGACTCTGTGTGATGAGTTCCGAACAGGGACCTCAAGACCTACACTGCACTGCAGGAGGACACAGAGATGAACTATATCTAGAGACGCGGAGACTCGGATCTACAGGATCTCATCTGCTGCACGTTTCCTGCGGTGGTCAGCCGAGCGCATACCTGGCCTCCAGTTCGAACCCGTCTTATGTGCCGAAGACACCGGTGCCAAGAGGAGAACCTCTAAATCCCAGACCTTTGCCCTCCGCCGCCACTTCGCCCGCTCAAGGCGGGTATTTCGACCATCCTCGCGGCAACCACTGTCGCCCTTGTCCTCTGGGAACTCACGGGTGTTACGGAAGCCCTGGTCATGAAAGGGAGACCTGGGGAGACTCGGGCGTCCGCTCTCGGAACCATAGCTCTCACTACCTGCTGGGGAAGCAGCTGGATGACTTCTCCTCCCGGTGATGATTGCCGAACTATGGCGTTCACTGAAAAAGACCCAGGCGATTGGAACCCTATTCCCGCGCGTGACTGCTGACTGGCCGCCCCAGCGTTCACCAGGGCAGACGCAGGTGACTGGAAGGTAACTGATGCAGTGGACTGGCGTCCATCATCAGCGTTTATTGGATTAGGTGCTGGTGACAGGGTACCTATTGTTCCCGAGGTGACAGTCCCTACTTGTGCATTTACTGGAACGGGTGCCTGCTGTGTGAATGTGGACTGTGGAGCAGAGGAGGGTGCCTCCTGTGTGAATGTGGACTGTGGAGCAGAGGAGGGTGCCTGCTGTGTGAATGTGGACTGTGGAGCAGAGGAGGGTGCCTGCTGTGTGAATGTGGACTGTGGAGCAGGGGAGGGTGCCTGCTGTGTGAATGTAGACTGCTGTGGAGCAGGGGAGGGTACCTGCTGTGTGAATGTAGACTGCTGTGGAGCAGGGGAGGGTGCCTGCTGTGTGAATGTGGACTGTGGGTCAGGGGAGGGTGCCTGCTGTTTCACGATCACCGGGGGAGCAGGAGCGGGTGCCTGCTGTGTCACTACAATCGGGGGAGCAGGAGCGGTTGCTTGCTGTTTCACGACCACTGGGGTAGCAGGAGTGGGTGCCTGCTGTGTTACGACCAACGGGGGAGCAGGAGCGGGTGCCTGCTGTGTCACGACCACCGGGAGAGCAGGAGCGGGTGCCTGCTGTGTCACGACCAACGAGGGAGCAGGAGCGAGTGCCTGCTGTGTCACGACCACCGGGGGAGCAGGAGCGGGTGCCTGCTGTGTCACGACCACCAGGGGAGCAGGATCGGGTGCCTGCTGTGTCACGACCAACGGGGGAGCAGGAGCGGGTGCCTGCTGTGTCACTACCAACGGGGGAGCAGGAGCGGGTGCCTGCTGTGTCACGACCAACGGGGGAGCAGGAGCGGGTGCCTGCTGTTTCACGACCACCGGGGGAACAGGAGCGGGTACCTGCTGTTTCACTACCACCGGGGGAGCAGGAGCGGGTGCCTGCTGTGTCACGACCAACGGGGGAGCTGGAGCGGGTGCCTGCTGTGTCACTACAACCGGGGTGGCAGGAGCGAGTGGTATGGCAGGGTCGCCTACTGGGCCTACAGTAGGAGTCTCCTGTTTGACAGAGATCTGAGCAGAGGCGGGTGACTCGGGGGCAGCAGAAGGCAAAGCAGGTAACTCGTCGTGATCAAGGGAAGGGGAATGGCCCTCTCCCTCCCCTTCTGGTTCACTAATGCGAATATCTACCGGGAATTCTTCATCATCTTGGTGACCTTTGGCTTCGCTGCCGGACGAAAACTCCAGCTGGTCGACGAGGAGGGGAGGATGGAAGCCGGGGGCCGGAACGAGCGTCGATCCAGGATAGTGGAAGGACTGGAAAGTCACGGTTGAGACCTGTTCTGGGGGCGAGTCTGCCGGGTACCTCTTGATGACGACCTGGTGACCAAGATCTCCTCCGCCAGTGTATATGGCCTGGTGCCAGAGACCGTCAGCGCCCAGGAAGTAGTAGGATCCTTCGACTTGGCCCGTCTGATGGCGGATCTCCTGGTGGCCGAGGTAGTTGTTGTGCTCCGGGGAGGCCACGGCATAGGAGAAGCTATAGTCGTCGCCGTGGGATCCTTCGCTCTCCTCGGAGTCGTCAGGAGCGGAGGGGCGCGCCCAAGTCACCACCCCGGCGGCAAGCAGCATCTGGAAGGAAAGAACATCACATATGATCCCTGCCACGCTAAAGGTCAGTCGAATGCTTTATAACAAAACAAAAGACGCTTCATCATCGACTATATCACACCACACAGGTATTTATACGGCTAGTTGTATTCTGGCGTCGCAACGGGTGTTCATCCGTACAGGGAAACACATCATCGTTATCAAGAGTCAGCCAACAGTACCCCGTCACCTTCAGCAGGTGTTGCCAACATCGCCATCACGCTGTAGACATCATCAAACAGAGCACACAGAACAACTCTCAACCCCAGAAACAATAGCGGAAGTGCAGCCGCACCAGCGATTCTGAAATGCGGATGTTGCACAAATTCTAACCAGACGGAACTAGTCTCTACGCTAGCAAGATCTACCATCCTTACCATCCATGTTTTGACTATGGAGACATGCGAGGACGACGTAGATTTAAGTCTTGAGAATTATATTACCCAAGATACGGAAAGAAACAGTTTACATTAACAACTGACAATACATTTGCCATGTAAAAAGGTGGCTTATTCAGATGATTAATAATAATCATCTTACTGTGAGTTCATCACAGTCAGACTGACACACTTGGTTTATTGCCAGTTTTCCACTCTTGCTGTACGAAACAATTTCCCGAATAATAGCCTACTGGCTGGATCTAATGTAGGGTAGAAAAGTACGTTATTTTCGTTATCGTGTTTGACACTATCTATTGCTTTCAAGATTTAATCTTTTAATCTTTTGGTTAAATGGCAGCTAAAAAGAAAAAAAAAAAGGTTATGGCTCAAAGTATATTCGTTTACCTACAGGTGTAGACTTACAATAAGGATCTTCATATCGCTGACGAAGCTCACATCGGCTGCAACATGCAGCGGACAATTGGGGGCGCCCGTCGCTGCTAACCCGCCATATATATATACTTGGAAGCCATACTGAGAAAAACTAGTTCCCCACGCGACCTGCCATGATTCCCCCATACAACTTTCATGTAGAGGCGTTCTCTTTACTGAAGGTAGGCAAACAGTAGTAGGTCAAGCTTACTATCACCGGTCGAAATGTAATTATTAGTTTCCGTTGATGCTAAGTCATGAGTGCAGCGTGTGCGCCAGAAGCAGAGAAACTCTTAACGGTTTCTTTCTGATGATCATCCGTCAATCGTTTCTTGTTTGTTCAGTTTTATGTTAACTTCTTGCTGGAAGTTTAGACTGATGTACGACATACTTATAGCATTAATGTCCCTCAAATTTAAGATTTATCCCAAAGAGATTTGGGCTGGACAGCAAAGAAAGCATCAAGAAAATTCCTGACGTTCAAAAGGTACAGGTTTGATATCCTTTTACATAGCACTAGTTCGAGACAATTACTTTTCATCTCAAGATGGAATAGAGTGTAAATACGAGTTGTGTGTGTCTGTCTCTCTCTCATTACTATTTAAGTGTTACAGGGAGGGAATTTTCCACTAGTGTCGTTGTGTCTCTCAGCTTTGTACATACATTATGTCTTAGCCTTTTGTGTGTACACATGCAGGTAAACTCCATCTTAATCAGGTACTCATTCATTGACTAGCCCTAAAGGGGAGGAGTCACAGCCGGGTTGGCTGTGAATCCTGTCTGGGATAAGAACCCGGGCCCGTCACATCGCTACCCCACTAGCCCACGGGGGTTGCTCCCTGTGTTTGTAATTCTTTATTTCTGTTCATCTATTTGCACAGTATGGGAAGAGAGTTCTGTATTAGTAGAGACACATTTCTTGAACTTTCTTTTCAGCTGTGCCAATATTTTGCCATTAATCAAGGCTCGCGCGTAGCGCTCATAGCAGGCAAATTTAGAATTGATAGCGTAGTGCGAGATACGAATTGTCGAGTGATAAAGTGTGTGTTTGTATACTGAATGCCAGCCAACGCACGTGTACGGAGCAGAAAGAAAAGGCAATAGGAAAAGGAACATGACAGCCACTGTAGTAGCGCTTACACACTATTGCTTCCGTAATCAACCCTCCCGATACCCAGGCGGGTAGTACTTCCCTGGTCGGTGGTTGCCTGCCACCTACAGTCTTTTGTGTGTGTGTGTGTGTGTGTGTGTGGTTAGGCTGACGGCTGCACAGACACCTCTGGTGAAGGTGAGCAATGGATGGGCGGGAAGTGGTGAGTGTAGGGGGGAAGGAGGGACTGATGTAGAGAGAGCAGCTAAAGGTCCCTAGGTGAAAGTCCTACCAAAGGTGATGGTGTGAAGTTGATGACGACGGTGATGATCTCTGTGGTGGTGACGATGACCAGTCATGTATGTGACGGTAGTGATGGTGAAAGTGGTGGTTACTGGGGATTGTGGTGACGGTGACAGGCGACGGCTGGTGACGGTGTGACAGGAATGTCACAATTCTTTCATACTATAGAGCAGTATGATACCAGCTTTATATATCATACAGCAGTGTTACAGTTATCGTTTGTGTAACCTGTAACGGGTGACGGTGGATATGGTGGCAGATGATTTTGTAATAAGTGAAGGCTTAATAACGTTATAGAGCAAATAAAACTAGATAAAAAGGTATGCAGTGTTGTAATATATATATATATATATATATATATATATATATATATATATATATATTGTTGGGTATAGCGAAGGGTCTTATATGTTGTGAGCGTGTGCGTATAGTCATACAGTTGTCATGGACACTTGAAGAAAGTGTTCAGTATTTTTCGACTGTGGTTGTAATTTGATTTTGACGGTCCTGATGACCCTGGCAAGAAAATGTTGCATGCAAAGCATATATATTCCTGTCTGTAGAAAACATGTTGGTTTTAGACCATCTGTCAAGGTCATAATACCATCAAGTTATAACACTTTTTTCAGTTATCAAAGATAATTCTAAAACCAATACATACACGTTAATTATATTTGTGGGCCTTTCTAGGACTATAACGCAGAAGAGAGAAAAGATGTTGGTTTCCTGAAAAGATATGTTGGACGAGTTGCCTCACAGAGCCTGGTTACTTAACTTATGGCTGTGAGTTAGTAGTTTTGTCATTTTTTGTACTGCCACTCAGAACCACAGCTAGAAAGGGCAAGTATAGCCCTCTAGCTGCTCCGATGAATCCGGGTTAAAATAGAAAATTATGCATTTGTGCAGTTAACCTAGTTATCACCCATGTTACCTGGTTAAAGTAACGAATTGATCAGGTCGTCTTACAGTTGCTAGGATGGGTTAGACTTACGTTACTCTTGCGTATGAGCGTATAATGTTCTGGATACCATGAGTCATCAGGAACTGGTCAGTGTGGAGTATCGCCGAGGGCGAAAGGGTGTAAAAGACAACATTGATTTGAGATATTTATTGCGCCTTCAATACAATAATACATATTTACAAAGGTATATACATATGGCACATACATGTATAGAAGAAACAAACCGGGCATCAGCCCGCCGGTGGGGTAAAAACAACAGCAAATGAAAGTTTGTTAATGCAGTGAACTGATGACACGTAAGACGTTACGGGAAACAAAAAGAACAAATATTATTATCATTATTATTATTTTCATTATCATTATCATAAGATCTTTTTTCACCACTTAAGGTGCAATCTGTAACTCTGTATACATGAGAGCGCGTTGGAGAAGTTATTACATAAAACTGCAAAGGTTTCAAGGCCATGGGGAGCTGAGACAAAGAATTTTGTAACTCATTAACTATCTTAACTCGGTTAATGCTCGGGGTAGTCGATGCAGAGTACCGATGAATTTCGTGTAAAAGACGAGGTGAAGGAGAGAAGACGCCAGCCGCTCTAAGAGATCTTTCTTTAAAATGTTCTTGTCACTTTATCAGATAAGTAATAATAGTACATTCCATTATCATCTTTACTAGACCTACTACTGTGGGTGGGGGAAAGGAAGGCAGTTCATTGATGAAAGTAATATCTAACCTACCAATTGGACTCGGAACTGTAGCGGAACTAATTAGATGTTTGCCAGATATTAAAGCAATGTTAGGTGCAGTTAATATGTGCTTCACTTCGCCTGGGTAGAAAGGCGGAAGATATGCATTGCATCATACTGTAAGTGCTTTATTATGTTTATGTGTCATGGTTTATACGTTGAGGAATTATGTTATATTCGTCTAACTCATGGAATATTGATATCACTGGTTTCATTATGATTGAAGATGTGGAGACAATTTTCATGTCGTGAAAACTTGGGTTGCAGTTCATGTGTACCTCTCTTTGGTACATAATAGTAAAAGGATGTTTAAGTGTTCTTGATTAGGAATATCTACTTCCATTATAACCATATTTTATATTGTATCTGCTGTACGTTTATATATATTTGCGTTTATGCAAGGTCATGGTCCACTGAAATCATTTCAAAAAGTTTACCATCTATCAAGCGTTTTCTAAGATACTTCTCCGTTTTCTTTCTTTGCTTGCGCGCAGTAGCTTCGGTAAATTATGTTCAATAATTTTGCTTATTACGGAGGGTGAAGTTTACCTCGAGTTTGTTTATTTTTGATATGTATGTTGCTTTATTTGCAATACATACGAAACATGAAATACATTTGCGTTGATAGAATCGTATTTCATGATGAGGAGTCGTCGCTATAATTTCCCTCATGTATCATTATAGGAATATGTTCTTAATGAATATGGTAGATACCAGAACGTATTCCTTATAGATCTCACTAAACCTCAACGATACTTTCTGGTTTATACATTTAAAGGATTCTGAGTTGTGACCAACGGTATTCAGTAAATTAGAATAAGATGTACTACGGTTGTTATATTTAGAGCTTAACATTACAGCTTATACACAGAATATTATGTCTTGTCATTTGGGTTAAGATGTTAGCATGGCAGTATGAAGATAAAGGGATAATTTTAATCCTATGTCACCACAAGGGGAAACTCAGTTATGCTAGAGTTTGGCTAGAATATGAAAGAAAATTACTATTGTGCTATTAGCCCCTTTCAGCGACTTGTGGCAAGAAAAACACACGGAACGATATATATGGACCGTATGTAGAGAAAGGGTAGTATAATGTGGCAGTTATTTTCTCATTTTTGAGACAGGCAAAGGATTTTGCAGATCCATATTGACTGGTTCACTGAAGTGAAATTCATAGCCTTTCTTGGCTGGTGGTAACTGGTAATTATTTCGGTAGAATTTGTTACTGACATACATATACATAGAGTGGAAAGTCCTTTTTTTCAGTGGTTAAACTCCAGTTGTGGTAAAGAATCTTGAAATGAAATTGCATCATAGACTCTGTGTAAGAATCTCTGCCCTTTTTTGTTAGTTCTGATGAATTTAGACCCAGCTAACCGATGCATAACAAAAGAGGTACATTGGTCTGGCGTAAACCACAGGCCCGCTACGTCTGTCAGTTTACTGATGTAACAGACCAAGTCAAACCCATCTGACGTCCACACACGGAAGCATTTCGACTCTCACTGATCCATTACACAGTGGATGCAAAGGTTAAATTAAATTATATTATATAGAGACATAGATGTCATAGTCGCGAACATGGCATGAGCAAAATCAGACCCATCTCTAATGAAAGATGAGATAAAAAATATAAGGAAAAAAAGAGTGAAGGAAGGATTATTTCTAGCATCTCAGTTGTGTATAGATCCATCTCTTAATGTAGAAAGGATGTAAGAAGAAGGAACTGCAAAGAGCTTAGCTGAACGAGAAGAAAATGTGTTATAACTTTAATCCCCTTGCAGCTGTACTCCACACAAAAGCTGTAGGAAGCAGCAGCGAGGAGCGTACCAAGGCCCTTTCCATGAGGGTTGGGACACACGCACACTACTCGCGAGAGCAGAGAGCGAAATGATACCTGTAGCATAAAGAAAAGGAAACAACATCGCGGAATACTGAAAAGTTGGTTAAAGAGGCGCGTAGCAGGAGGGTCATTTAGGTGGAAGGCTTTTGATTTCACTCTGGCTAAAAGAGAGATAGAAGTGGGACCATCCCAGATATTCGATCAGTACTCCATAATGGGGTGAATGAGGCTCCTCCAACTACGAAAAAACTACTCGTATAAGAAAAAAACTGGGGCACCTACAAAGCGCTCCCAGCTTCTGAATGGCAGATTTTCCTATATTCACAATCTGAGGTTTCCAGGAGAAAATGGTGATTGTGGTTTGTCATTGCACGGTTGAACTGAGATATTTTGAAATTTAATATTAGGAAACGAGTGAGATTTACAAAGATGCAGATGTATTTTGGCTCTGCTGAATTTAACCAGGTTACAGCTTCCCCGTTCCGCATTGTTGCACAGATCCGAATCAGTAGAGGAAATACGTTCTGTGCGAGTAAGAGAAAAAGAATTGCAATAAGGAAAAGAGGGTGACTGAACTGATGTGAGCTGAGTGGAATCTTTAGCATAAGAGTAAACAGAGCTAGAAAGATCGTTGAGGGAGAAAAGAAAGAGGGCAGGCGATAAGTTAGAACCCTGAGGGACACCACTGCCGACAGTGTGTGTGTGTGAGTAGTCCTGTTAATTGTTTCCTTGCCATTTACATTCTTTTCTAAGTACTACTCTTTTTTTTTTTTTTTACTTACCCTCTTACATTTTTGTTTGTGTGTTCTTAGGCAGTAATTCAGTGCACAATACATTGTTTTCCTTCTGTCTTTATAAATCTCTCTTTTCTTTTTTCTTCCTTGCGATTCCTTGGACGTGCCTGTTTCCTCCTCTTTTCATATTTTGTCATGACTTATTCAAAGACGATCGAAAAAAGCGCGCAACAGGTGCTTCGATGACACAACGATATTCTTCAAAAAGGAAGCAAATCTTTACAAAACTTAAATACTTGGTTTAACATGTACTAATTTCAGTTAACTGCCTTCCCCATACTACTGTCGCCGAGAACCCGGATAGAATGAAACAGGAGTGATAGCTGGAAGTGTATACTGAAACTGGACCATGTAGTACTGGAACAAACGTGACGTGATAGGGTGACAGTCTTTTTGAAACCTGACCCACGGAGGTGCCAAACGAGTTCTAGTCTGTATTAAACACCCTTTGTCTTCCCAGAGCTGCTTTGTTTCTCCCACGGTGCGTCTGAGGCCCTCGTATTTATGACCATAGCGCCTTAGTATATAAGGTTATTAAGGGATGGTTCGACAAGGTATTGTGTGGGGGGGGGGGAGGGGAATTCGTACCTCACGATGCACTCGTTACTGTTGCTTTCATCAGTTGTCAAGGATGAAGCACTTTCGCCTCCCGTCTCTCCCCACAGGCCGATGCTGTGTATGACTACTATTTGTGTGTCTGAGGGAGAATTGTTCACTTGTGTTGCCCGTCTCTTAGCTTTGTTCATAGGCCATGCCCTAACTTTCTGTATGCATAGAGAGGGTAGGGGAGAAGATCGTTAAACTCGTGAGCCCTCATTTCTTTAGCTCTCTTTTCCATCATTTTTTTTTTTAATTTCTTGATACTCTCCTCAGTGTGTGTGTGTGTGTGTGTGTGTGTGTGTGTGTGTGTGTGTAAAATTACATTTTTTTGTTTACGAGGAGAGAGTTTAACACTCAAGGGACCTCATCTCTGCCTCTGCCTTTCATTACTCACCTTCTCCCTTACCGTAACTCGTTCAGTTTGTCCACTGCCGTGTTCCTACGGAAGTATCTCTTCACATGCTCTTCCCCTGACTTTAGCTCTCTCGTATGTTGTCGTGTCCTGTATCTAGACGGTTCCTCCCACTCTGAAAGTATCCCTCACCATTAACCGCATGGAATCCGCTGAGGGACGTAAAAGTCGTAATAATGTCTCTCATTGACCTACTACTGGCTTGTAATGTGAGCAATTCTAGGGCCGCCGTTCCCTCCCTGCAACCCAGCTGCATTCTTTTTTTTTTTTCCTTCCTTTTTTGCCAGCAGCTGAACCTTTTAAGCATATATTAAAGCTTCCTCAAGTGGGGTGGTTAAACGGGTGATGTACATTCTACATTTGTCTTAATACATGTATATTTGCGGTGAGTATCTTCAACATCATCTTGTCTGTGTTAAGTGAAGACTCTTCTTAATTGCCTATCCGAGATCTGGGCCTCTACCCTCCCAGGTGGTTAACAGTCCCAGTATTGTCATGGCGCCTTCTGTTATCAAGGTAACCTTAGCAATTTCTCAGATAATTTCCAGTACTCTTTGATGACTGTATCTCCGTCTGACAGGGAAGAGTTCAACCTCTCTGGAACCTGACCTATCTTCCTCGAGCTCTTAATTGTATCACTTGTAAGTGAGGGTCTTGTTCTCATGTCCCTCATTCTTTCGGACCAATATTTCGGAACATGTTATACACAGGGTCGAAATATTTCACGTCATCAATGAATCTCTTCATCACCCCTAGGCTTCATGGCCTGGCCTAAGGCTTGATCAATAAAGATCAGGTAAAAAAAAAGAAAAAAGCTAGGCCATCACATCTGAGTCATGCCATCGTGGTCAAGGGATTTGTAAAGTGCATTAGTTCTACTTGCGAATATTTTTACTTTCGACTCGGCAAGCCGACCATTCCCAACGGCGAAGAAGGCAGGCACATGCAGTGTGGTGGGCGTTGAATGTCGTCGCTTCGAGAGGCAGAGAGAGAGAGAGAGAGAGAGAGAGAGAGAGAAGAGAGCCGATCAGCGACACGCATACGGACGCACAGTGCGGTTTCACGGTCCGACGGTTGCAAAACGTCCTACAGCGTATCGCTCGCGCTAAACTTTCTACTGCCAACCTTGAGTATACCGTGTTGCTAAACTCTCTCTCTCTCTCTCGTGGCAAAACCTCATGCTAAGTACGTAGTACTCCTCTGTGGGAGGCTGACACCCGACTCACTCACCGGTATAGGACGGAAGGAGGAGGAGGAGGAGGAGCAAAAAGACTATAATGTAGCGGAGGCAGATCGATGTGGTTGTACACTAACCAAGCCAATTCCTGGACCATTTGCCCCACAAATTGTGTAAAGACGATATCCACGGGGGAAGCTGACCTCCACACACCCTGAGGCCGCGGACACACACACACACACAACCTCCGTTTGTGTAGGTTAGCGTTACTGACCATGAGTCACCACGGGCCATTCCGGGATCGAAACCGCATGGGTTCGTATTTTGGGTGTGGCAGTTAGTTGGCCTGCACCCAACCCAGGTGTTCATCCTCCCCGTGGGGCTGGTCAGCAAATGGGTATGTGCCTGGCTTATAGCTGATGTATGTGTGCAAACATACGTAAGGGTAAAGCAGCACACGAAACACCCTGAAGATTGAAATATCCAGTGAAACGCCCTGTAAACTGAAGCACAACTCGGAACGCTTGTAAACAGAAGCTTACAACGACAACGTTTCCATACACATCTTGTTTGACGTCGCAGATTTGTTTTGTTTATACAGTGTGTGTCCCCGCGCCTCTGTTGTTGAACACACGTAAGTACATAAATGCGTGATATATACATTAAGGTCGGTGTCCGTGCGGGAGGTTATGCTTGAGACAGCTGTATAGTCGATGTCGTCACGATGCCAAGACAAAGAGTCTCCACTCTTACAGGAAATCTGCAGCGAGCGGCCAACATATTCTGCGCCATTTAATTTTCGGGAAATTAAGCGTTGAGAGAGAATTTTCCAACATTCGTGTGATGGTGTAGCTTTGAGGATCAAGTTTAAATTATTAGCGTTATGTATTCTGTACATGGTAATAGTATTAAATGAGTGTAGTAATGTTTACTTCTGTGTGCTTATTCCTGTGTGTTTGAAGTCTAAATGTTTGTTTATAGTACCTGTTACTTATGTGCTTATACTACCTGTATGTTTGTTCCCTTCTTTTTGTTTACCTGTTTGTCTGTTCCAAGTGAGTTTATGTTACCTGTCAGTTTGTTGTTATTTTTTTTTGTGTGTGTGTGTTTAGCATATTTGCGTGTGTGTTTGTGTTGATTCAAAACGTGTTTATCTGCACCATTTTTCTGTGTATGTCAATTTGTTAGATGTCTGTCCTAAGGGATATCTTTAAAGCATTTGGCAAAGTGAGGTACAGGTCCTTGTTCACTAAACTTACTTCCTGTGGCGTCTCCACTTCTCACTGTACTCTGCTGCGTGATAAACACTCAGTCACTCTGTTTCGTTAGTCATATTGTTAGTCATTTTGTTAGTCATTTCCGTAGTCGTTGATGGGGTGACTTCTCCCTCTTATCCTATCAACAGTGAGGGGTCCCTCAGGGTTCTGCCTCATCACCTACACTCTCTCTTCTCTCCATAAACGATCTTCTGTCTTTATCCTTTTACCCAACTCACTCTTTCTCCAATGTTTCCACTCCATAGTCTTCATAACATTTGCCTTTCATCACTCACTTCGATACGCGTTCTTTTTCTCGCTCTGAACACAATATTTCCTCCCTTGTTTCGGACCTGTGCTGCGGCATCTCCCAGCAACCTGGTTAAATTCGAAAGTGCAAAAACACATTCGTACCTACATCTCTTTCTGCACCTAACAACTCTGTAGTTCAACCCCGCAATAATTTATAAACGTCTTCGGTATAACTATTTTTCTGAACCCAGTTCTGGAAAACTGGAAACCCCGTAAGAAGAATATCACAAAATTTTCTTCCCAGAAGCTGGAGGTAATGTATAGGTACCACGATCGCTCTTCTAAGCAGCTGTTCCAAGTATACTGTCATTTCATTCGCCACTCTGTGAAGATCAGCTTGAGGATCTGGGAGGTGCGGCTACTTTCCGTGCCCTGTGGGTGTCTCTGGTCAGGGCATCTTGTGAAACTGATACGTCTAATGTTCTGGTTAAAATGTCAGGTCTCCCGTTCGAGTAGAATGTTAGGTTTTGTGGAGGGTTTTTTTACATCCGAAGCGTTACACAGCGGATGTTTGATGGCATGGAAAGAGAAGAGGGGGGTGGAGGCTCCTCCTCAAGTGGGTGAAGTGGGGAGGGGAAGACTTCAGTGGGTGAAGTTGTAGGGAGGAATAGGAGGAGAAGGAGGAGGTTGTTGCGATAGATTTAGGGAAAGGGGGCAAGATAAGAAGAGCTAGGGAAGGTAACGGAGGCATGTGGGGAGTGAAGGGAAGAAGGAGATCAGGAGATGAAAGAAAGAAGGAATTGAGTGGAGGAAGGGGACCTGATGAGTGGAAGGAAAGTGAGGGACGTGGATACCTTTTGGGTGGAGAAGGGGAGGGGAGGGAGGACCTGGGTGGATGGGTGGGTGGAGAGTGGACGCATGTGGGTGTGGAGGGCGGATATGGCTCATGGGTGGAGGGAGTGGAAGGGGTGGGGAAGTCCTGCTCGTCAGCCTTGATCATGCTCACTGGGGCCCACGTCATCGACGACGCATCCCGGAAACCGTAACGAAGGACGGAGGAAACGAGAGATCCTGCGGGACGCTAGCAGTGTGAGACCACCACAGGGTAGTACGTATCTACGACCACTTAACGACGAGATTTTGCCGAACGGCAGGACTAGCGCGTAGCGCTCACCGCTCACCGGAGGAAATTCTAGAGTCACGGAAAACGAGTCGTGTGAGTTAACGTGTTAAACGTTTTGGAGAGATTGTATATTTGTGGCAGGAAGAAAAGACACCAGCCTGGGCTAAAGGAGTGAAACTCGACGGACACTGAAGTGGTGGCTCATTGCGCCGCTATCGAAACCTTCCGAAAACCAGGCGGGTTGTGTCGGCAATATAGCTACCTGGTCGTCGGCTGCCCCACCACCCACTGCAGTCCTTCCCTGAGAGAGGGAGGGAGTGTGGTGTGGTGTGGTGTGGAAGCGACGCAAAACAGGTACAGCAGACTGAAGACAGCCTTCAGTCAGGATCAACAGACTACAGACAAAATCAAGACAAAGGCAAGCAGACCGGTGACATATTCTAGACAGGGTCAGCACCCCCTAACCAGAGGCAGCACACTACTCCCCGAAGAAGGATAAGGTGGAATCTTCTGAGATGTAAACGTCTTGGACGATGCTGTACCGTTTGGAAAAAGCTGTACTGTTTGGACGATGCTGTACCGTTTTCGTCCGATGACTATGATACGTACAGCCTAGTCGAAGATAATTTCTCGCTCGCTGGGTTACCACATGCGTGCGGAGAAATAAATAAATAGATAAAAAAAAAAAAAAAAAAATATATATATATATATATATATATATATATATATATATATATATATGTGTGTGTGTGTGTGTGTGTGTGTGTATATATATATATATATATATATTCCTTGAGGGACTCGTGATAAAACACCTTCCTCTGTCATAGTTCTGTTTGCAACTACTTTAAACTTTTCTCTTACTAAAAATTCCTTGATTCATCTTATTTTACCTATTATGGTCCATTTTGCTACTTTTTCCAATCTTGTAAAGCAGTGTATTCTGTCCAGTGCCTTAGCAAAGTTCACACAGGCAGTACCCATTCTCTTTCTTTACATTCTCGTTTCTTGTATCTTTACGTAGCGAACTGGTAGTTGCGACTGTCTATTTTTTCCCTGGAACAAACCCGTGTTGACCTTCGTTTATGTTGTTATAACTGTCTCTATATGTTTCTCATTTACTCTTTCATGGACTTTTATAACAAGCGAAGTCAAACTTACAGGTCTGCATTTTTTCCAAAGAATTTTAGATCCCTCTTTATGTATGGAAACTCGCCAATTTACGTCTTTCTGCTATATTAATGTTATCTAGGCTCTGTCTCATCATCAGTACCATTAGTTTAGCTCATGACCTCTTTGTCTTTTTCTAAGATCGCCGGAATACCATCATACTGACAGCAGTCGACATGGAGCGGGTAAAAACATGCCCCAGTCGTGGCTATCTTGGATGGCTATCTTGGATGAAGGGAAAAGTTAAAGAGTATGAGGAAAAGATTGTGGAAAAAAAAATAATTTGCGCTCATGTGACTAGACCTGACTCTTACAAGTGAAAAGTTTCTGGGAAGAGGGAAAGAGGAAGAGGAAAGAAAATTTCACAGCTTCACAGATCGGGGTAAGAAGGAAGTTTCATAAAGGTCAATCTTTGTGTAGCTGCTCTTCATACAGAAATTACTGGGAAGCAGCAACTAGTCGCATACCGTGGGCCCAGGTCATAGTAGCTGCGACAAACACAGACAGCTTAGTGCAAGTGGCCGAAATAAAACTCGTGGAACAGAGACAATGCAGCAACATCAAAGTGGATGGAAAGGGATGGCTGTAGAGAGGTGACAGCAGATTGAATGATATAGAGAAGGTTTAAGAGAGAGGTGTAAGAAGAGCCACCTCAGACATGTAAGGAGTGCTACAAAATGGGACAACTGAGACCCCCATGCATATGAAATAACAGCTCACAAAATATGATCGGCCTCATTATGTTATTACAAAAGTTACCATTAGTGCTTTGAAATAAAATGGGAAACGAGCGTCATTTACAGAATTACCGGTAGAAATCTTATTTTTTGCACGGTTATATTCAAACCAGGTTACTGCTAGCCCCTTCAGAGGTGCGGCAAAGGTCCGAATTAAGAGTTGAAAAATTGTTCATTGTGGGAAAAGAACAAGTAATAGAGTTAGGAGTGGAAGGAAAGAGTTGATGTATGCATAAACTATTTATTATCGTAAGATGAACAGAGTTAGAGGCTGAAGACAGATCGTTTATGGAGAGAGAGAAAGGATAAGCATAAGGACAGAAACCCGAGGGACACCTCTATTAACGGTATAAGATTGAGAAGTTGCTCCGTCAACGACTACCTTGATGAAACGACTTGAAAGAAATCTATGCCTCAGAGTACAGAGAGAAGCAGAAAAGCCAAATAAAGGAAGTTCAAATTGTAAAACTTATGTCGAGGACCAAAACAGAAGTCACCAAAATCTCTGAGAGGAGATAATTAGAGAATCACGTAGGAGAGATCACAAGTGAACGATGCACCGCAAAATCCGTATTGGTAATTTGAAAAGAGGAAATATACTTTTAAATGTTTAAGAAGGCTATTTTGGAAACAAGAAAAGTGATTGATGGGTGATAGTTCCAAGGACTAAAGGGTCTCAGGGATGGCTGGCACCAAGCCAGCAAGAAAAGGAAAACTTTGGGTATTTAGACAAACAGTAAATAAAAACAAGAACTGGAGGTAGCTTAGAAGCACAGTTTCTTAGGATACGAAGAGGTATGCTATCCTGACAATACATCTCACCCATTTGTAGCTGGGGGGAGTACACGAAAGACCTTGAGCGAGGAAAGTAGATTTGGAGGGAAATAAGGTGTAAGCTTATCAGTTGGAGAGTTAGATACAGACTGATGAGATCGAAGAAGAGGAAGAAAGGTTGGACTGCGGAAATCATGCGAGGAACTTTGGTCAAGGACCAGCTAATGAAGCCAGATCAACACACGTTTTGGTCCCAGCGTCGAGTTTTCAGTAGCTGATATACCATTTACTTTAAAGTCTGTGATGCGAGTTTTATTGGAAGTGATTACTGATTTATACTTCGGATTATCTACTCTGTCAACATCAGTCATTATCCTGATTTCTACTGATCCATTAGGATCATACATATTTTATCATGGGTCATATTCATACTTTTGTATTACCTTGAGTGGTCCACTATTCTTTTTCTTTCCTTGGATTTGTTTACACTGGAATGATAATTCTAAATTCATCATGTTATCGATAACTTTCTCTTCGCTTGTCTTTGATCTCTTTTATGTGATTCCATAACGATACTGCCAACATTCCTGATTTTTTCCCTTAAACTCTTCTGTCCTATCCTTTCCAACTGTTGTTCTCTTTATTTATTCTCGTCCGATCATCCGGATTTTTTCATCTTCCCTGTCTCTCAGTATCTTCTTTTGTGTTCTTTAAATTGTATTTCATCTCAAATCATGTTCTGTTGGTATTAACATCATTTACTTTAAAGATATCATTCCTATTTACTTCTATCAAATTAATTATCTCCAGTTTAGGTCATTTACAGTGGCGGCGGCACTGGGGTGGGGGGGGGGGGCGAGGAGTGGAAGAGGGGCTGAAACCCCTAACTTTGAAAAGCAAGGGGCTCAGCACCCCGTTTTGTGTAGACTTACTTGCATAGAACTGCAGTACGCTGCATCGTCGCTTTCAGATCACTGGCTTTTGGTTCAGTTAGGTTCCCCCCCCCCTTTTTTTTTTTAGAAAATGCCGCCGTCTCTGATTTAGATTTCACTTTATCCTTTTTCATGTCATTTGTTTTTCCCCTTGTAGTGTAAGCTGTAGTAACTCTTCTAAGTTAAACTTTTTTTTTTTTTTAAGACAACCCAGTCATGGGCCAATCAGGCCTGTTGTGTCTTTCTCATGTAAACTCATGTAAACGTTATGTTATGATCTGATGTCCTGGTTTTATCTACTTTAGCGTCGGTAAGGTAGAACAGTTTAGAGTTACTGTACTGCATTCATGTCCTGAGAGAGAGAGAGAGAGAGAGAGAGAGAGAGAGAGAGAGAGAGAAACTGGCATACAGGAAAAAACAATCTGGAAAACATCTCTCCCCATCAGAAGAGAGAAACCCGGTGATCCATTACAACCAGTCTTAGAAGTCGACAATTTTCTCGTGTTCACGGCTGAGAAAACCCGAGCGAAACGCCACGCCGTGGCCGACGGGGAGGGGGCAGTACGGCTACTGGCAGCAGCCTGTACAAATTACCGCAAGCTTTGTTTCCATGTGTGTGTGTGTAATTACCAATTTGTACTGTATAGGGAGGAGTTTTATACTCGTGGGGCCCTATCTCTTGAACATTCTCTCCAATCAAACAACTTCTTAACTTCATGTATGCTGTCTGTCCAGTCATCCACCACTCTTATACCATACAAGTACTTCCCTACATCTTTTCTAACAAGTTTCTTCCTTAATTTCATGTTATTTCCTGTGGTTGCTCTACCCCCGCCTCTCTAGGAACTGTTGCCTGTCCACGTCATCAAACTGTTTTAAAAACTTTAAGGCTGTGATCAGGTCACCCTTCACTCTTCTCTCTTCCAATACGGCAAATTTTAAGCCCTTAGCCTTTCCCTGAAACTTGGGTCTTTTAATTCTGGTGCTTTCTCCTGGACTTTCTCTATTAGCTCTTTGTGCTTAGGTGCAGTGACCAAACTCGAGAATCATGCTCTAGTTTTGGACTTATATAGGGTTTGAAAAGCTTGCTAAATATTTCTTGATCCATATACTTGACATAAGACATTTTGTCTCCTTTACTATTCAAGATACTGTCCTAAGTCAATATCGCATAACGATTATTCCAATGAGCCACTACTCTTTCACTAGAAAAGTACCTATTTACATCTTTCCTGACAAACATCCTGCCTTATTTCATGTTATGACTTCGTTTCACCAAGGCATCTTTCGGGGAAATGTTCTTTGTCCACGTCATCAAGTTGGTTTAAAAGATTAAAGGTGTGTGTGTGTGTGTGTGTGAGTGTGTACGTGCTGGGGGCCAGCTTAAGAAGGATGTTCTCCCTGCTTGAGGCGCTACGCTCTCTCCAGAGTTACCACTCCGTGTGTTGATGCAGCTATACACGACCATCCCTCTTGCTCTTGTATGTTGTGAATGATGAATTATATCCTGATGTCTCAATCAATTGGTGAGTATAACCGCAGTATGATGTCCTTACTTTTTTTTTTCTGGGGAACAGGTTAGTGGGAGGCTGTGCTTTCGTTACATTACACATGACAGCTAGAAAATGGATTGGGGTGAGCAAAAGAGCAAGAGGACTTTTCTTCGTCTGTTCTTGGCGCTACCTGGCTAGCTGGTCCTGAGTCAATAATCCACAGCATCCGAGCAGCCAGGAAAAATTTTTCATTCTTATAATTATGAATGGTGCGGTAGACTCAATACATATATGGAGTGGATTTCATTTCCATCCTAGGCGTCTTTTATCCTATGGCATATTTGTGCCTTACTCATTTCTCTCAGTTTCGTCTTACAGAAAACTTCTCATGATTATAATGTCCTACAAACCTAAATTCAATGCAAAAAAAAAAGAAAATGTGGTGGTAAGTTTACTAACAACGATCATTTTGTGTCTCGTGTTATTCCACACGCAAGGTGTCCAGTAGGTCGAAATGGTCTTCCCGGCAATCATTTTTCCTTCACGTTCTGCCAGCAATATTCTAAGAGATCTTGGAGTATCGAGGCATCTCAGTCTCTAGCCATTTTAACTATCCCCCCCCCCCTGTTAAGGAATGCTGTAATATAACTCTTGTTGCCATGTGCTGGAAACTGTCATATGGCCGTGTCCCACAACTCCCTCTCATTATGAGGTCACCGCAGACCACGAAAGAATACTAATACTAACGGACCACGAGAGGTCCCTATGCCATGAAAGAACACAAGTGGTCACTCTATCACAATGGCCGAAAAGAAGTCACTATGACTTGACAGACTAAAAGAGATCGCTATATTATGAGAGACCATAAGAGGTCACTGTGTCATAACACACCACAATATGTCACTGTGTCATAACATTATAAGTCAGTGTGTTCTAACAGTCCACAAGAGGTCACTTTGTCATGATAAACCATTAGAGGTCACTATGTCATGACAGACTATACGAGGTCATTATGACAGACCAAAAGGTCACTATGTCATCATACACCACAAGAAGTCACCATTTCATAACAGATTACAGGAGATCGCAATATCATGACAGAGAACTAGAGGTCATTGTGTCATGACAGATAACAAGAGTTTACCATATCATGACCTTTCACATGAAGTCACTATGTCATCATAAACCACATGAGGTCACTTTGTCAAAACAGACCACAAGAGGTTACTGTGCCATGATAGGTTACAGAGACATTTTACAAGAGTTCATGACAGACAATAAGATTTCACTATGTCATGACCAAGCATATGACGTCACTATATCATGACCGACCACATGATATCACTATGTCATGAGACACCACATGAGGTTACTTTATCGAGACAGCCCACGAGAGGTCACTAAGTCACGACAGACCACAAAAAGTCGCTATGTTATGATCTACCACAAGAGGTCACTAAGTCATAGACTACATGTGGTCACTGTGTCATGAAAAGCTACAAGATGTCACTTCATGATAGATCACATGTCACCAAGGTATGACAGACTAGAAGAGGTCGTTGTGTCAAGACAGACAACAGCTCAGCAGGTCATGAGAGACCACAAGCAACTATAACATGACAGAATACAAAAAGTTACTGTGTCATGGCAGACTATGAGAGGTCAGTATGCCCTGATAGACCATACCATGTCACTGTTTCATAACAGATCATACGAGGTCGCTATTTTGTGACAAAAGGTCACGATGTCATGATAGACAACAAAATGTCAATAGGTCAAGATAGACCACCTGAGGTCACTGTGTCGTTACCAGACTACAAGACGTCACTATGTCATGAAAGAACGCAATAGGTCACTATCTCATTGAAAATCATAAGAAGCCACTACTTCATGATAGACTGCAAGAGGTCACTATGCCATGACAGACCACAAGAGATCACTATGTCGTGACAAAATAAAAGGTCACTGTGCCATGATAAGCCACAAGAGGTAACTACGTCATGATAGGCCACAAGGTCATTATGTCATGATAGACCATATGAGGTCACTATATCATGACAGACCACAGGGGTCACTATGTCATGGCACAGCACAACGGGTTACTGTCATGAGACCAAAAGAGGTCAAGATATCATGACAAACCAAAAAAGGTTACTATATCATGAAATACCACAAGAGATCACTATGTCATGACAGTACAAGAGGTCACTATCATGACAGACCACAGGAGGTCACTGTGTCATGACAGACCACGAGAGGTTACTGTTATGACAGACCTAGAGGTCACTATGTCATGACAAACCACAAGAGATAATTATGTCATGACTGACCACGAGAGGTCACTATGTCATGACAGACTGAAAGAGGTCACCACGTCAGGATAGACCAAGAGATATGAATGCGTCATACCACAAAGGACTACAACACATCAGCACGTCACGATGGACCACATGATGGCAGTGCATCACGATGGATCACAGGAGGTCATCATGTTATAAAGGACCACATCAATTCACTGTATCATGATGAACGACAAAAAGTTCCTAAATCATAACAGACCACAAAAGGTCAACAGGTCATAACGTACCACAAGGGATCAACACGATACAATGGACCACATGAGGTCAACACATCATGACGTAACACAAGAGGTGAATATGATACAACGGACCACTAGAGGTCAACACGTCATAAAGGACCACAAGAGGTGAACCCGATACAACGGACCACAAGAAGTCAACACGATACAACGGACTACAAGAGATGACAGTCGAGAAAGTCCACATAGACGCTGCAGATCGCCCACCCGACCATCACCGTGCGTCTGGTCACATTGCGGACAACAGTAAGTCTCGTTGCGGTCAGTACCTTCCTCTTGACCTCATTCACAACAAGCAGTGCTGTTTGGCGGACAGACCACATATGTAAAGTTCACTGAATTCCAGTTTTACGTAGCTTTCAGGATTATGTAGACAAAGACACATTTCATGCATCTAAAATCTTTCTAAAGAGGTGCTTCTTGTGCACTTGTATGTGTATAGCAGGGCACATGCAGGTTAGCTACATACGGAAACATCCATAAATATACTCATAACTACATATACATATCCTACAAAACAGCCTCACGAATTGTTGCAAGTTTTGGGCACAACGATAAACAATTTCACAATGGCCCCCGACCACAGCTGGGAGTCAAATACCTCCTTCAGTGGTCATAGGTCGTCCACATCTCACCTTCAGGCATAAGATTTTCGTAGTGCAATATTTCCTATTACATTGTGTGAAATTTTTGTGTCAAACTGAGATCATGCGTGGACTCTGTAAGTTCTTTAGCCATTCATGTTCTTGTCTTATTTAAACGGATGTACCACCACGGAATTATTTTCAAAGTCTTGCGACACATAACCTAATTGGTACTGTAATCCCAACGAGTTTGGTAGGGTTACGGTGGACCACTTGGAGTAAATATGCACCGTGTAGGTTGTAACAAATCATGTGAGGTACTTATGAATCATCAGGACAGAAGGTCTGGTGAAGATGCCCAGGGCTTATGGTTTATGATCGATATATACTGCACTCACGTGTCATTCCCTGTAGACCAGTCGAATATCTATGAACCACGTGTCTTGCACTGGAACACATGAATTTATGGACTACGAGAGTTTGTGGTGTACCTCGCTGGTATAAGTGCAGTTTTGATGTATTCTCTTAAGGAATAGGTCCAAGTTTGATGTACTCTCCTGGGGACCAGGTGCGGCACTCATGTACTCTCTTGAGGACCAGGTGCAGGAACGATGTACTCCCTTGAAGGCCAAGTGCGGCACTGATGTATTCCCTTGAGGACCAGGTGCGGCACTGATATACTCCCTCAAGGAAGAGGTGCAGCTTTAATGTACACTCTTAAGGACTAGGGGCAGCTTTGATGTACTCCATGACGACGTGCAGCTTTGATATACTCCTTTCAGGGCCAGGTGCATCTTGGATGTGCTCCCTTAAGGACCAGGTGCAGCTTCGATGTACTCCTGGTGCAGTGATCAATTTTGTAGGCTCCTAAATGTTCACTTCAGGGTGTGCAGAGCAGAATTAATTGGTTAAAAGCCACAGCTACGTAGGGTGGTGGCGGGCACACTGGACCATGATGGGTTATGTGAAGTTATAAGGATGTTATGGATCTTATGAGACCAACTTGGGGTTTAGTCTCGGAGAATTTGCGACTACCACATGATGTTCGAGGTTGTATGAAGACGTGAGGACCACTCGCTGAAGTTCTGGGCAGTGTGGGTTTGAAGGATCACTTGGCGAATGCAACGTAGGCATAGACTCCAGCAAGAAGCAAACACATAATCAAAAATGCTATTAGATCATTAGAACGCACTGATGAAGCTGACGAACTATGGAAATTACGCAAACATGAAATTGTTAGTTGATTCATTTATGTGCGGAGCCAACTGACATTGGTCTAACTGTAATGCAGACATCTCACTGTATAGTGGATGGGGCCGCCTTCTTGAGTCTTGGAGGCTCTGATGCACCACGGAGGGTTATAAGGACATTGTAGGAGTTGTGACGGAGCACTAGTGTTGAAGACCACCTGGTAGATCACAGTGTTTTCTAGTGGATCCGTCTGGTTATAGTCTATGAGGATCACGAGTTATAATAGACTACTCAATTGTGATGCACCGTATGAGTTGTGATAGGCCTAGTCTCATCATGGATCGATTTTGGTTAAAGGCCAGTTCAGATTGTGTTGGTTCACCAGGGTTGTGGTTGACCGCGTGGTATAAAAAACTAAGCTTAGATTAAGAACATGTATTGTGACGGTTCATACTGTGCTGTGGCGTATTGAGTGGGATCGTCAAGGATTCCGTTTGGTTATAGAATACGTGAGCATGTAAAAGTTCATATGGGTTGTAGTTGATCACTCGGGGATACTGTGAGGTCAATTAGAGTGGTGATGGTTCCTGTGGAGGTGTTATGTTCCCGGAGGATTGTGTGTACTGCTCGTGACGCAGAGGAGTGAGAGTAAGGGAAAGTGAGGCTCTCAACATCTGCCAAGAGAAAACTTCCCAAAGGCAGTGATTGGTACTGCCAAACCAATATACCTTTTTTCTCGGTATATCATATCAAAATATAAAGCGAGTCTTCTACCATGCTATTCTGTAACACAGAATATCAAATAAACGTCCTCTGAGAAACGGTTTTCTACAATAAAAAGCTCCAGTGATCTGTGCTTAAAGTAAACGAAAAATCGTATGGCAGAATCTGGCAACTAAAACGTAAGGAAGCTTGGCGGTATATATATATCGCCAACACCAAACGTTAAGTATCAGTGAGAGAGAATATTTCCAAGATAGGAACATGGCAGCTTTCAAGTTGGTAAGTGTAGATTTACTGTGAATCACGCAATTCATCGATGTCTTTAAAAAATGTGTTCGTTGAGTTCCGACTTCCCCTTTCCACCGTTCCACGGAACACTGATATAAACATTGGTCTATTTTGCAACTTTAGTTCACTGGTTCTAGTAAATTCAAGTTTGTTGTCTTGCATATCCATTCTCAATATACTACTTTCTAGTTCACACGGTTTGTAATACATAATATATCTCATTCAAGTGTACAACGAAAGCAACATATTAGATGTGTCTCCTGATGACTACATGTCAAACTGTATTACTTATTGTTGTACATTACAGAAGATCTGATGCATTTAAACTCCTGACAGGGGTTTGATCTCAAGATGTCAGTAGGTTATCATCCACTCGTCGTATCAACATATATTCCATGCAAACCTGTAATCAACGGAGCTCAAGTTCAGCTCTTCGCAGTGCAGCATCGACATTATGTCTAACGTGCGAATAATACAGCTGCATTCAAACAGCTTCAGACCGCTAGGTCCTAACGAGTCAGGTGTGCTGTGTTCTACCATATGGGTAAATTACTCACCCACATGCTATGGGTTTATATGGTCTACACGCGTGTCCGGATGAAATCAGTGGGTCATTCTAACGTGCAGGGTAATGCAGTTTTCAATGGCTTACCATAAGACGACAGCTCTTGCTACACATCAGCTTATGGCATCATTACCTACAACAGTACTGGGAAATGGATGTCCCATCTTTAGGAAAACAAATGCTGTAATAAGTAGTGATTTGCGTAGTGAACCTTTAAATATTGTCAATCAAAATGTTTTCTTAATTTGATTTTACACATTAATTTAGTAATCCCTCAGGGTTCTACCTCATCACCTACATTCTCTCTTCTCTCCATAAACGATCTTCTAGTTTTTATCCTTTTACTCCACCCACTCTTTCTCCAATGTTTCCACTCCATAGTCTTCATAACATTTGCCTTTCATCACTCACTCCGATAAGCGTTCTTTTTCTCGCTCTGAACAATATTTCCTCCCTTGTTTCGGACTTATGCTGCGGCATCTCCCAGCAACCTGGTTAAATTCGAAAGTGCAAAAACACATTTGTACCTATATCTCTTTCTGCACCTAACAACTCTGTAGTTCAACCCCGCAATGATTTATAAACGTCTTCTGGAAAACTGGAAACCCAGTAAGAAGAATATCACAAAATCTTCCCAGAAGCTGGAGGTAATGTATAGGTACCACGATCGCTCTTCTGAGCAGCGGTTCCAAGTATAGTCATTTCATTCGCCACTCTGTGAAGATCAGCTTGAGGATCTGGGAGGTGCGGCTACTTTCCGTGCCCTGTGGGTGTCTCTGGTTAGGGTATCTTGTGAAACTGATACGTCTAGTGTTCTGGTTAAAATGTCAGGTCTCCCGTTCGAGTAGAATGTTAGGTTTGTGGAGGGTTTTTTACATCCGAAGCGTTACACAGCGGATGTTTGATGGCATGGAAAGAGAAGAGAGGGGTGGAGGCTCCTCCTCAGCGGGTGAAGCGGGGAGGGTAAGACTTCAGTGGGTGAAGTTGTAGGGAGGAATAGGAGAAGGAGGAGGTTGTTGCGATGGATTTAGGGAAAGAGGGCATGATAGGAAGAGCAAGGGAAGGTAACGGAGGCATGTGGGGAGTGAAGGGAAGAAGGAGATCATGAGATGAAAGAAAGAAGCAATTGAGTGGAGGAAGGGGACCTGATGAGTGGAAGGAAAGTGAGGGACGTGGATACCTTGTGGGTGGAGAAGGGGAGGGGAGGGAGGACCTGGGTGGGTGGGTGGGTGGAGGGTGGACGCATGTGGGTGTGGAGGGCGGATATGGCTCATGGGTGGAGGGAGTGGAAGGGGTGGGGCCCACGTCATCGACGACGCATCCCGGAAACCGTAACAAAAGACGGAGGAAACGAGAGATCCTGCCGGACGCTAGCAGTGTGAGACCACCACAGGAGAGTATGTATCTACGACCACTTAACGACGAGATTTTGCCGAACGGCGGGACTGGCGCGTAGCGCTCACCGCTCACCGGAGGAAATTCAAGAGTCGCGGAAAACGTGTCGTGTGAGTTAACGTGTTAAACGTTATGGAGAGATTGTATATTTGTGGCAGGAAGAAAAGACACCAGCCTGGGCTAAAGGAGTGAAACTCGACGGGCACTGAAGTGGTGGCTCATTGCGCAGCTATCGCAAGCCCTTCCGAAAACTAGGCGGGTTGTGTCGGCAATATAGCTCTCTGGTCGTCGGCTGCCCCACCACCCATTGCAGTCCTTCCCTGAGAGAGGGAGGGAGTGAGGAATTGGGTGGTGTGAAAGCGACGCAAAACAGGTACAGCAGACTGCAGACAGCCTTCAGTCAGGATCAACAGACTACAGACAAAATCAAGACAAAGGCAAGCAGACCGGTGACATATTCTAGA
>JAYMFT010010401.1:0-16902 GCA_038088735.1 Panulirus argus
ATACTCCCTTCTCTTTATGTGCAAATGCATACTCAACGCGTTGCAGTGTACAACCATAGATTTTTATGGAACAGTGAAGTGTGTCGAGCCGGGATTGGTAGTGAAATATGGGTGGAAAGGACCGCAGACTTAACCCGCACCATCCTGTCCTCACGCGTAGCCTATTGGATGTCAAGACTTAACTTACGCTATCCTTGCTCCTCCTGTAAGCCTAGTCTGATATCATTCTCAACATTGTTGGAAAATTTAAGGCTATATAAAAAGTGCAATAGCTTTCTTGGAAGTAAGTCTTATCGATGCAGTTGTGAAAAGCGAAAAATTCTAATGGTAAATATGAGATGATGCAATAATCAATCGGTAAGTATCATGTGATTACATTTCATTGATAAGCAGGTAAATTATTGGAGTAATGTTTGAAATAGCGGCTCAGGAGCTGTTCCATGCTGAGTATGATTTCTCCCCTTCGTATCTATCGCAGGATACAAGGGTGCCGGAGCCTGGCCTTAAAGGTCAAGAAAGGACACCTTTCAAGGTACAGTTACAACAGCCATTTCCTTTTTTTTCCATGTATAATACCGGATGCTTAAACCAGCTCGTATATATTTTTCTTCGCCTTGTTTACAGTAAGTATGAACCAAATTGAACAGCTGAATGATAGGGTCAAACATTAATCATGACACGATTATAGAAAGGATACGAAGCTATCTTTTTTTTCTGTGGATCAAAAAGGGTTAGAATATTGTGAAATTATGTTAATCATTCTTATTTAGCCCGTTTATTGTATAAGGTATGACTCAGTAGAGGTCGTCCTCTCCTCTTCGGCATTTCCATACGTAGAAATAAATTCAGTCAGTCTCAGACAAGATGTGAGGAGTAAGAGATTAAACGAGACATGTACAAGCAACGCTGTGGATTATATTAGGAGTATTTTTGGATTTAATACTGAAAGTTCTCCGCTGTCACCATGTATATAAATGAACTAAAACTCCTGTCTACTGCCATTTTCTCTCTGATTACGAATCGTTGATGATACACAGAAAACTGAGAGAAACAAATGAGAGGGTTAACAATTCTAATAAGAAATATTGTTCAACTATAATAGTAGTCACGTAAATTAATACTTCTCAATTTTTTTTCCTTTAAAACTTTTCTAAATGTATCTATGGACACTACGATAACAATACAGCACAGGATTATGGACAAAGTACTTTAGTTAAGTATGATTTCACCACATTATATGATTCAATAAGACTAGAGACTCGCCAGACCAAAGAACATTAAGCTATTGGGTTTCTCCCAGTGTGGTAAAACAGCTACAGACAAAACGAGTCAAGAGTAAGATAAAGGCGATATTATTTTGTAGAACGACCGCCGTCACGATGGTATGTTGAGGTCATCAGGGCACACAGACGACTTTAGTATTATGTACAAGTCGAACGTCACTGTCTCAAGCTTATTATATCCAGCATCCTGAAGAGGACTTATAGCTTACTTGACCCAGAATATTGAAGTCATATGTAACCTATTTCAGGGCGAGGAATTTGCCAGAAAATATTCATGCTAATACCACTGCGTTTATATATAATTCATATCTAAGAATCTTATACTAATCTATCTATCTACTCATCTACGTTTCTATCCATTTATCTATCTATATATATTAAGGATCGTGTTGAAGCTGTCCCTTGCTTTATCTTTTGCCATTCGACGAAAGTGTAGGTCGTATTATCTAACGTCCCTTTCGAGTTACATCAGGTTTTTCAAGACCAGAATGACATTTATCATATGCCATCTCTTACGTTGTGTTATTTTACTTATGGACTCTATATGTGTAGTTGCTAATTATACAAAAACTTTGGTTAAGGTTAATTTTTAGATATCTATAGCTGCAACTATTCATTTTGCAATTGAGGCCGATAATAGAATAACAAGTGCAATATACTATGAGTTAACGTATTGCTTTAAACTCGCTGTTGAAACCGCGAACTTTTTTTTTTCGATATTTCAAAAATTACAAAAGGAACATTATGCCAGGAAAAAGAATTTTGCATATCTTGAGATATGGATCACTGTAACGTAGAACAAATATTCTGATGAAATCCCTGGTTATAGTGGAGACAAAATACCGCGCACGTGTTTCCTGTTTGTGGCATATGGCAACTAAGAGAGTCGGGAGTTAGGGGCTGGAAATCCTCCCCTCCTGTATCGATTCGCAAAAGAAGAAAGAGAGGTGGAGCCAAGCGAAGATATTTTTCGTAAAGCTCAGTCGTCTGCTCCTGAGGATTCCTCAGCAAGGCTGGACAACGCCAACAAGAATGAAAGAAAAATGAAAAAGGGCAAATCACTTTATTCAGCTCCTGAGTCCATCCTCGAATACAGTTTGCGGTTACCATATTACTCTTCTGTGTATACGGCAAACGTTTCTGTTAATACAATACAGCTCCCGGCTGCAGCAACCCGTTACCACCACCTTTATTTCCATCACCTCACTGCCTTGCCATAAACACTCATTCTCCAACTCTTTCCAAGAAACTTTCCACCCGATAACTCATTACGTCCCTCAAGATGCTGCTCCAAGTTTTCCCTTTATATATAAGCAAGCAGGCAATATGTCTCGGTGATGCGCTGTTCTGTATCACTTATAGACAAATAATTACTTGAAACGGTGTGTCTCTAAGTCATCTAGCTGTGTGTGTGTGTGTGTGCGTGTGTGTCTGATTACTATTTGTGATTACTAACTGTTTCTGACGGGGAGAGAATTTTACACTCGTGTTGTGTATACGTATCAAGGCTTCACTCACACACACACACACACACACACATTGCAGTCTGAGTTAGGTCCCCATTTATCGACCAGCACGCAAGCGGAGGATGAATATCTGGGGCTGGGTTTAGGCCGATTTCCACGCCTAGGATTCAGACATGCGGGTTCAACCCCGGGTATGGCCCGTGGTGACTGATGGTTAGTGACGGCATCCATTACACCACGGAGGGCCTGTGCGTGATCACTATCTGTGTGTTAAGGGGAGAGAGTCTTACACTCATGTTGCCCTGGTCTCCTAACCCTGTGTAAATGTACGATGTCTTTACTCCTGTGTTTGGCTTAAGCCATGCACCCATTTATCGACCAGCTCCAAGAGGAGGAGGAACGCCTGGGTTGGGTATGAGCCGAATTCTAAGCCCAAGATTCGATCGAACCCATGCAAGTCCGACCCTGGGCTGGCCCGTGGTGACTCATGGTCACTGCTGCTAACCACTACACCACGGAGACCTGTGTGTGTGTGTGTGTGTGTGCATGCTGAAGGAGGACCTGAGTGTGGGTGACAGTGCAGCAGCCAGCAGCCGTGGTCTCCCTCCTCCGTCTACGCCGCACCAAACCCTGTCCCTCCACCCAGTACCACCAGGCGTAGGGCGGGAGTACCGGTCCTGCCGCCAGAGGGCCGAGGGCAGTGTTACGAGCGGCGGCGGGACGGTGCAGCAGGAGGCCGCCGCCGCCGCTCCCGGCCAGATACATCTCATGATCTATCGCGGAACATCCATCACGTGGAGGCCCTTGGGTCCGGTTAAGGAGAATTTTTACGAGCAGGGGAGTCTGGGAGGGTGGCCTGAGGTGGAGTGGGGTGGGGGTGACTGGTCATATCCAGGAAGTGAGAGCATCAAGCGGCCTGACCAGGGGAGAGGCCAGCGGCAGTAGCTGTCCTCGCCACTATCACGGTGGGGCAGTTTATAAACTGAAGAAGGGAGGAAATTGATGGAATTTGGTCGTAAGTATTTTGTACGAGAACTGGGAGTGGTGGTGGTGTGGCGGTAGTGATGGCTGGTGGTAGTGGTGGTGTGGTGGTAGTGGTGGTAGTGGTGGTGTGGTGGTAGTGGTGCGTCTATACATCTTCACCCCAGGAGCTCCAGGTGTCTACCGTGCTGCTCCGCCCGTGACACCTTGTTTCACTCGCTATATGTCCCGTCACAGGATACCCTTCAACACTCCCCACGCGTTACGTCTCAGGACACTCTGTATCACTCCCTCATGCGTCTCCCTGCTGTACAACATATGTATCACTCCCCACATGTACCGTCCAAGGACACCATGTATAATAACTCCTCCCTTGTCCTGTCCCAAGCCACTGTGTATCACCCCCTTTACGTGCCACGTCTCAGGACAGCATGTATTACCATCTCCGTGTCTCATCCTACGACAGCGTCTCATGTTATTCCCCCCCCTCCCCCCCTTCCAGCCGGCCTCGTACAGCCACCACCCTCCCTCCCAACCCCGCACCTCACACCCTCAAGTTACAGTACTCGTCAATATTGACCCTCCAACTTTCCTTTGATACGCCGGAGATCAAGGCAAAATATCCAGGACTCTCGCTATATTTAGGATGCTATTCATAGATGTTCCAAAAGTAAAAGTTAGCACAAATGCAAGAGAAAGTTATATATTAAAACCAGGTTTTTAAAGTGTTGTCTTGCCGAATATTTTGTTTTGGCGTACTACAGGTAAAACCATCAGTGAGGTACCGTATACGTTCATACGTAATGAATATAATGTACGAAGAATTTGACGCTGAAATTAAGAAGACGCGGAGATTCCCGTTATCTCTGATGATGCTTTACGTACAAGTATTATACGTCACGTAACTTTCTAAATATAATCAGCTAATACTTAGATTACATGTTTTAATCACATATATTATAAATCTGATAAGAACAATATGAGCAGTGGGCCTTTCTTCAGTAGATTAAAGCTGACTGTGATCAGAGTCTTCGAATGAAGCCCATTTTTGTAAGAGCAGTGTCTCGCATGAAATATATATTCGCGTCCATCCGCTTGTTGTAGTCCCCTACAGCAACCGCATACAGCGTTCGCCTCGTGATACAGCGAGACATGTAGAGCCACATGTGCCACAGATGGACCTTCGTTTATCTGCTGTGTTGAGCAAAGGCGAGTCCTGAAGCTGGATGAGGTCACAAGAATTCCGATGGTGGTGGGTGCAGGCGGGAGGTGACCACCACACCATCTTAGAGGGTGAAGGAAGGTGACTCTTTCACCGTCTTCGAAGGCGCAGGAGGGAGGAGGAGGTCGCTACCACACTCTCTTGCAGGGTGCAGGAAGGAGGTCACTTGCATACAGTCTGCCGTGCAAGGGAGGATCTACCGACATCTTGTACAACATCTGAAGACTCCGTGTCTCACCGGTAATCTGGTTACCTTACATCCGCTTCATCTTCTATCAGTCTAACACCGTATCAGCGCCTTGCCTATCTTCCTCTTCATCATTCACTGTACTTCTCTTCGCCAGACATCCAAGTCCATCCTTCGCTCCAGCATTCATCCGGAGGAGGGTGTTCCTCATACAGACTTTTCAATCAATATTTAATTTACAGACGATAAGATGCCCGAGGTCCTCGTCTTCACGGTCAGTCTGGTCAAGAGGCGGGCAAGACCTGCCTTATCAGCGCGGGGCTGTGGTCCATCGGCCGGAGCCAACCAACACACCCTCACCAGCCGCCAGGGACAAGATGCTCCTCCTCACTGCCAGGTTAATGTGGTTTCCTTTTACCTTCAGTCACGGAGCTGTAAACAGCTCCACGCGCGCGGTCCATCATGGGATCGACTTGTTCCTGACAGTACCAAGTCTTTTGGCGCTCTGTGCCTCCACCATAAACACACACACACACATACACCGTGATGTAGTGGTCAACGTTACTGACCATGACCACGGTCAGTCCCAACTGGTCGATAAATGGATACAGGGCTTAGGCTGGGGTGTATTAAGTGCATAAACACACGGAATTATGGACATGATACATATATACAAGGTTAAGAAACGGGGGCAACACGATTGCAAAACTCTTTCCTCGTAACACGCTAACAGTAATCACAAATAGTAATCCCGTACACATGAAAGCGTCCCTTCGGGGCACATTCGTGGAACACATCAAGGAAAGTTTTTACCACGTTTACAGAATGCGGCCATGTGTATTTTATGTATGTGTGTGTGTGTGTGTGTGCGTGTGTGTGTGCGTGCTTGCGTTAAGATCGATGGACGGAGTGCCAAAGGACAAACGTAATACTCAAGACGACTCGGGTGCCTATGATCGGTATGACGGGCTCGAGACAATGGTGCATCAAGGACGCCAGAATGCGACGCTACTCATGTGATGAGGGAGGACGAACCTGACGGGAGGCACAGAGTCTTCCACCTTCATCAGCTCAGGGAGATTGTACAGGAAACACCCATTAAGCCAGAAGGTACACTCGAGGTGGGTGTAGAGATGAAGGAGGTCGGTAAGTAGCTCTTGCATATCTGCAAATTCTTCCAGGCTGATGATACTGACGATGATGGAGAATTATTCGTCATATTCTCAGGTGAGCTCAGCGTGAGAGCGGCGACGACCTGCTTCCTCCGCACGACGTTAAGGGAAGTGTCAGGCGCCGGCGAGTCTTTGTGGTGGATCAAAGGTGAGCAGGATGACAGAAGACCAGCCAGGTCCCTCCCCACTTCCCCCTGCGCCCCCCCATTCCCGCCTCACCTCAGACCCCAACTGCTGCTGCTGCTGCTTGCTGCTGCTGACAAAATTGTGCTTCCTCTCGTGGGTCTTGGTGACGACACACCTTCGAAGCACAGCCTGGTGACTCCATGTTACCTGGTCAGACATTAGTGCACTGTGACGATTGAGCGCTGTCTCGCGACGGCCACTGAGGTGCTTGGTGAACCACATGAGGCTGGTTATGTCCGGCACCCTCCAGCGGCGGCTGGTGAGGGGCAGTGGTACCTGGGGAGGGCAGAGGTCTCCAGCCGGTCACGAGGAAGCGGCAGGATATTGACTTGAGTGACGTGACTTCCTCCTGGTGATGGGGTCCCCTGGTTGGCCGACCGGCCCTTCTCCCTCCACCTGGACATAACAAACTGGTAGTTGGGTCGTTACCTTCACCTTGGGTACACTTGGCCTGGTCTGGGAGACAGTGTCTTGGAATTTGGCCAGGACTCAGACACAGCACCTTGTAACTCAAGTCGGGCCCAACCTACTCCAGCATTCTTCCAGAACTAACCTAACCTAAAGAGACCAATAAACCATCAATCAAGGGAATGTCTCAACTCTACCAGACCATAGCTCTTCATCCGTCACACTCCTGCCATAAAGCTCCTTTTGTCCACCACGACACAGGAATAAAACACCAATATCTTACGAAATAATAATTCAAAGAATCTGATATGCGTGTGGTATGACGTTGTCTTCTGCATAGCATAGCCTCAGTAACCCTCAGCTGTCTGAGGCACGCACACACACACACTGGGGCACCCAGCAGCTGCCTCCCGGCTGGAGGATCAGAAATGAACTGTTTGCTGTCAAGATGATCACCACATGCATCCTCTGCTACCGTGTGTGCATTCCCGATTGATGTCAGAGGTGTGAATATCATCTGGATAACCTAACACACACCAAACGATGATTAATGAAATAGATATAGAAACTGGAGGGGCGTTCCAATACACACACGCCTCGCCTGTATTGCAGGATAATTACTAGGAGAGATACAAGAGTGTCTGGAAAGATCGTCGGGAAACTATCAAAAACATTTGTCTTCAGTTTCGTTGTCAAAGATGAGGATTCTTTTCAAGTCATGAGCCACATTAAGCTACAAGTTCAACCTTTATGTACGTGGATGACTTGGGGGAAAGCCTAACTAGAGATAAATGTCTTACGCTATTCACTTATATAGTTGCTGGGACAAGAATTATTCAGTTATGACCAAGACTGTGTAGTAGGTTATGGTCTGAGTGCCACGACGGACGGACGGACGGACGGATAAGACGACCCCTGTCGTCTACCACACGACGCAGGCCACGCTAAAAGGAACGACAGATTGTCGTCGCTACTCTTTGTCTGTCGCCACCTGCGCTCTCTGTTGGGTTTTACATGTGCCTCTCTCCTTTATGTGGACCACCAGTGCCCCCTAGCCTTCCTGTCTCGCCCATGAGAACCAACATGTCCCCCTAGCCTTCCTATCCATCATGAAGACCACCAGTTCCCCCCCTAGCCTTCTATCCTCCAGGAGGACCATCAGTGTCACTAACTTTCTATATCCCATGAAAACTATCAGCGCCCCTATCCTTCCCATCCCTCACGAGGACCTGCTAGTGCTCCTTAACCTTCCTATCCCCCAAGAGGACCACCAGTTCCACCTAGTCTTCCTATTCCTCATGAGGACCACTAATGCAACCCAACCTTTCTACCTTACCACAAGGACCACCAGTGCCACTTAGCCATGAGGATCATCAGTGACACCTAACCTTCCCATCCTCTCCTATGAGGACTATTAGCGCCTCCTAGCCTTCCTATCCTCCCACGAAGGCCTCTAGCGCCTCCTAGCTTGACAATCCCCCCATAAGCACCACCAGTTACCCCTACCTTTCCTATCCCTCGTGAGGACGACCAGTGCCTCTGGCATTTTCGTCAAGGGGAACAAACAGGTGTTGGGAGATGGATCTGGCTCGGCTCCAAGCGCTATGAAGGCGGCTAAGGATGGGTGAAAGTGGACAGATGGAGAGATAGATGCGTGACTCGATAGACGGGTAGATATAGCTGGTGGATAAGGAGATTATCATGTAGATGGTTGGGTTGGATTAATAAACAGATGGATGAATGGACCGGTGGACAAGTGGATGGTCAGATAGAGGGTGAGTGGATTAATGGAGAGGTGGATGGACGGACTGATAGTGAATGGATAGATGGAAAAGTGGATGGACAGATAAAAAGGAGGATGGGCAAATATATGGATAGGTGGACTTAAAGATGGTAAGAGGACGGAAGAACTGACGGATGGCTGTACAGATAACTACAAGGATGGATGGACAGGTGAATACATGGATGGATGAGACGATAGGAGGGAGGAGGGAGAGATGGAGAGGGAGGGAGGGTGAGGGTGGCAAGAGCTGCGCCACACATGACAGGCAAGTGACTAGCGAACTGATGTGATGGGCTCCGGGAACTGGTGAGGCACGGGAGAGGACATGGGAGAGGACGTGGGAGAGAATACTTGAGGGGACACGGGAAAGTGCATGGAAGATGACTTGGGAGAGGCTATGGGAGAGCTCATGGGAGAGGGCATTGGAGAAAACACTGAGAGTGTACATGGGGAGAGGGAAAGGGGAGATGACTCTGGGAGAGGACAGTGGGGGAAGACAAAGGGAGAGGACACTGGAAGAGGACGCAGTGAGAGGACAGGGAAAAGGAGACAGTGAGAGGCCAGGAAGACTGTTAAGGTTGAGAGGGACGGGGGAGAGAGGGAACGTGGGAGTGGAGATGTGGCGGGTGTGGGGAGCATACGACTCCCATACCACACGCCCCACAGTTACCCCCAGGCATCTTCTCGATCTCTGTGGTACAGAACTCAGACATTTATTGCCACAGAACCGAAGATTATATTGCCGCAGAACTCAAAATTGTACTTCCGCAGAACATGGAATTATATTGCCGCAGAACTTAAGATTATATTGCCACAGAACTTAAAATTATATTGCCATAGAACTTATTATATATATATATATATATATATATATATATATATATATATATATATATATATATATATATATATATAACTTAAGATTATACTGCCTCAGAACTTAACAGTATATCAGCACAGATTTCAAGAATTTATTGGTATTGTAAATTAAATACAAATATATTGGCGCAGAACCACAGAATCCGTCAGTACAGAACTCAGAAATCTATTGTACTTAAATCAATATTTTTATTGGTACAGAACTAAAGAATTTATTGGCAGAGAACCGAGGAATTTATTGATTTGTTTACGCCAGCTGAGCGGGCTGGAGGAAGGGGGGGTAGGGGGGGCTGGTATGGGGAGTGGGTTGGGGTGGGTGGGTGGGTGGGAGGTGTTGGTTGGGGACCCACCCGCGAGGGGGGGGGGGTGTTGGTGTTGCCGGGGAGGGGAGGGAGGGGGGGATAGAGGGAGGGGAGGGAAGGGGAGGGGACGACGACGGGGGAGTTTACCATGAAAGTCTTGACGTCATTGCCTTGCCCTTGGCTTGGCCAGGTTTCCGCTTGACCTCCGCACTTCCGGTTGACCTTGGCCGGCGCCCAGGAGTCTTAAGCATGGGAGGCCGGCCATGGCCGACTCGAGTCCTCACGCCCAGTGAATTTCTGGTTGGGGGAAATGTGACCCGTGCTTCTTTCCATCCACCCTCTCACCCCTAACCTTACCCCCTCACTCTGATGATGTCACGGGCCGTAGAATCATCCTGTGCACCTGAGGGAGGTCGTCGGGTTTTGCGGGAGGCGGTTATGACCCGACCTTGACGGCTTGAAATGACTCTTAAAGACCAGTTAACCAACCATCCAGTCATGGGAACATAAACGCACACACACACATGCTCTACGTCATCACATAGTAAGCACACACACACACGCACAAACACACACACACACACACACACGCACACACACACACACAGCTTAAGCTGGGAAACAGAGTTCAATAGACACGGTCCAGTTCCTTCTTGTGAAAGGTTCTGTGAGATTTATATTACAGGAGTGGAAGCGTGAATACCTTTAGCTTCAAATGAAGAGGAAAGATTATATTAAAAGACAGAGAGAGATGTTCAATTCAAGATGTCAGAGAGTTAAAAAAGCGTGGAGATGATACAGGCAGCACTCCAGCCAGTCAATATATGCTAGGCACAGGAGGCAAGAAATGAGTAGAGCAGAATAAGTAGGAAGGAACAAAGAAACTTTGAAAAGGATATAGTTGACAAGACAGAAGATTATCCGAAACTTTTCCATAAATTCATCACGAGTAAATTGTCAGTTAAAGAGCAGTCCATCAGGTCAAGGGATTCAGAAGGAAGAATTTTATTGGACGATGTAAATATGTGAAAAGGAATGACATGAAAGTTTCGAAAGTGTATTGACAGTGAAAGGCATCGGCCCATAATCAGGGATATGGAATGGGGTGGAGTTCTTGGAAAAAGCGAGAGACGACAAAAGCATAACGCCAAAGGTCCGTGAGCCATATAGGTGGTCATAAAATGGCTCATTTAAAGGTCTTGACGAATTTATTTTCGTATTTGTTAAAGCAGTGTTTAGTGACAATTAGCAAGTCGCTTGAGACGTTGCTCAATATTTCGCTGGAGGGAGGAAAAGCAGCAAAGGAATGGAAGAGGGTAAATGGCCTACCTGCCTTTAAGAAAGGTGACTGGGAAGTTGCACTGAACTACAGACCAGTCTGTCTGACGAGGGTGGTCCACTACTGGAAAAGATTATCAGAAAGCAAAGAGTTCAATGCTTAAGTGAGAGGCAGCATGGGTTCAGTGGAAGCGAACAAAGGACGCATGTCGGGGGAGCCTTCCCGAGAGTAGTCGCTGCCATCTGCGGCGTCCTGCAGGGATCAGTCCTGGGACCGCTATTATTCTTGTTCTGTGTAATCGTCTTTTTGCCGGGCGAATTGGATCCCTACCTGACGATGTTTATGGATGATGCCAAGATCACGAGTGAGGAAGATTGCATCAACTTAGAAGAAGGAGACCTAAGCAAATTCCAGAGCTTTCCTGACAAGTAGTTGATGAACTTTAACCCGAGTAATGACGATGGGCCATTGTCAAAGAAGGGTTCGATATGGATATCAGCTGGCAGGGAATATGATGCTAGAATCTGTGTACCCAATCTGTCTTCCAGAACCCCATCTCAGAAGTGTCAAGGACACAAGTTCATCTTCCAGCAATATATTAAGAGCCGTATTCAAATACCTGGATAAGGAAATGTTTAGTAGGCTATTCACATCCTATGTCAAGTTAAAAATAAAGTAGTCCTCATGGGTTTGTTCAATGTACTTCAAGTACCACGAAGAACTAATAGAGAAGGTCCAGAGGAGGGAACCAAAGATGGTACCAGAATTACAGTGAGAAGTTAGGGAACATAAATTTGTCTACAGTGGAAGAGAGAAGAAAAAGGAGTGACCTGATCAAGCGCTTTTGGTTCTTATCAAATTTGACGACGGGTACAGTAAACAGTTGTCGAAAGATGGAAGGAACAAACAGAGGCCACAGCATGACCAGAGGCCATGACATGACTAGAGGCCATGATATGACCAGAGGCCATGACAAATTAAGCAAAAAAAAAAAAATTAACAAAGCATATAAGAAAGCACTCTTATGGTGTCAGAGTAGGGGATGAACGAAGTAAACTGAATGATGAAGCTGCGAACATGGACAGCATACAAAAGTCTCAAGTCATTTACGTTAGGTTAGAAAGTTCAACAGATGAGGCCTTGCAAGTGTAGAACTTATGTTTACATTGCAACTAGGTAATGACAAACGCACACACACACACCACACACACACACACACACACACACCGTCCAACCCTCGATGGGGTGGGTCGTGTGTCAGTGACCCTCCCGGGCCGCCCTCAGGTCAACATGTCGACCTGAACCCTCTCTCTCTCTCTCTCTCTCTCTCTCTCTCTCAGCTTGATACTTGGGTTACGCCTGATTGGACCTACCATCCTCACAAAAGAGTGTGTCTACCTATAGTGAATTTGGTTGTGAAAGAGATATGCAAATTCGAAACTCTTTTCCAGTGAACTAGTGACCCGTTAACTCACTCGAGAGATGCGGTCGCCGAAGTGCAAACGAGGGGCCACGGCCCCTGACCGCTGGAGTTATGCCCTTACCCAGCTCTGACCGCATGAACTGCGACCCAGCCAGCTGACCGCAGCCGCCCCATAAAATTCCTCGAGGGTCAGAGGGGCGATTTGTCACCACAGTCCCCTTGTACCATCTAGTTGCTCGTACAGACACAAGGATTGTCCTACACCTAGTACTGTGAATGTCATAAACAACCCATGAACAAGTGCACAGCTGAGCATTACTTTTCCAATGGTTAGGTGCGCGTCAACCATCATATTACTGTAACACAACCAGTGAGTGCGAAAATGTTCAACCAGTGTGTTACTTTACATCACATAATGTTCACCATTTCATAACACTGCAATTCAACCAATATATAACTTTACACCAAGTAATGTTCAACGAACCACTACTAAATGTATAATGTATAAAACATAAAATTTGCTCTGTAAAACTTCCTGTACTGTGAAGATAAAACTTCACTCGTGTGCTTATCCAAAGCGTTAAAGTCTCCAGCCCCGCCTGGATTTTAAGCTCTTTTGTGATTAATGAACTAGTTACTATTATGACCCTCCACCCCAATCATGTAATTCCTCAACTATGTATTTTCAGCCGAATTCAATAAAGAGTTCTTTATCTATTTATTCATCTACCTATCTAAACACACACACACACACACACACACACAGAGTCTTACTCTGGCAGGTGTACACACAAGCTCAAAACTTTTTGCGAGAAAATGGTTTGATGAGGAGAATAAGTCTACAGGAGACCAGTGATAGAGGCGTTAAGTGCTTTGATGATTTTACAATAAGTGTAGGAGCCGTAAGTACGCTACACTGAAGATGGTAGACCATATATTACGCTATACCGAAGATAGCAAGCCATACAATACGCTATACTGAAGATGGCAGGCCTTACAGGTCGGTACACTGAAGGTGGTGGGCATTACAGGACGGTAAAATGAAGATGGCAGCTGGCAAGAGAGCACCATCATGATAATGGCAAGTCCTGGTCAGTTGTCTTGTCCCGGGGGGCTGGTTTCCTGTAATGACAATGGACGCGCGTCATCGGAGGATTTCATAACGAAGTCGTTAAATCCAAGGATGGATGTATGATGAGATATCATACGGGAATGGCGACGACGATTATCACGGATGATGACAAAAATGTTACAAAATAATGCTTTTTTTATTCTATTTTTTCTCTGGGGGTCACAATATACATAACAAGGACTTAGAAATATATTACCGAAGGTGTCGAGTCGTGTCGTCTCTCCTAAATTGTTGTAATGATTATAATAAATCTGTGGAATTTTATGATGATAGCTAACTCCGTGTAGAGGATACAGTTCACACTGATGGAGATGGACATTCCCCTAGAAGGAAGCTTTAATGGGAATATGTTTCCTTCAATGACCCCCGCGAGTACGTATATATATTATCCCTGGGGCAGGGAAGAAAGAATTCTACCTCCGTTTTCCCTGCGTCTCGTAGAAGAAAACTAAAAAGGGGTAGAAAAAGTGGAGCTGGAAATCCTCCCTTTCTGGATTTCAGTTTCTAAAAGATGGATCAGAATAAATAGCCAAGCGGGAAGTGCTCATCCTCCACGAAGGCTCAGGCTGGGATATCTATATGTGTGTGGATGTAACCAAGATGAGAAGAGAGGAGAGACAGGCAGTATGTCTGAGGAAAGAAACCCATATGTTCTGGCTCTAAGTGAAACGCAACTCAGGGGTAAAGGGGCAGAATGGTTACGAAATGTATGAGGAGTAAAGTCAAGGGTTGGTGGAAGGCCAAGAGCTACGGGAGGAGTAGCACTACTGCTGAAGCAGGAGTTGTGGGAGTGTGTGAAAGAGGGTAAGAAAGTGAGGTCTTTTTTTTTTTATTTATGTAGAGGGCTCCAGTCATGGACAATAGTCCACATCAGGGCCGGGCCCCAATTGAAATAAAAGAGAGAATTAGGAAACGGAAAAAGACAAGGGAAAATATCTACGAATTTTTGAGAAAGTGAAAGACCTGAAACAAAAGTAATAATAATAAGCAAAGTTTGAGTAGGCGTATGGTGCTTACCTAAAGTACAGTTTAACTGATTATCCTTTACCTAAAAGTACAGTTTAGCAGGTATTATCTACCTCGAGTACTGTTTAGCAAGCTATCATTTACGTAAAGTATTGTATAACAGATTATCAAACTGACTGTGATCTGTAAGGGAAAAAAATACCGCCAAACATTTAAGAAATTCTTTTTAATAAAGATATGGAGGCATTGCCTTATTAAGTGAAAAGAACCAGCACGAAGTTTTCCTTACTTTTTTGTAGCATTCGTTTCCTCTAATAAGTAAGATATCACAAATTATATTCACCAAGTTTTCACTGCGTCACCCACACATCAGAAGTGCAAAGCAGCGTAGCAAGAGACGCATCCTGAAAAAATTGTTCCTCCGTGTAGCCCAACTCAGGGTTGTACAATCCAAGGGATGATCTCACAGTGTCTGCGAACACGTTCACATCAAAAACCTGCCTGCGGGGGAGGATCAGAGCGACTCTGCATCTAGTCAATCCATAGAACCTGCTGTGGAATGGGAGGTATTTAGGGAAGCAGCGTTGGCATGGGCGAGAGGTACGTGTGACATGCTTGAGGTGGAAGACGGGCAGATAAAAAGGGTAGTGAAAGGTGGGATGACGAAGTAAAGTTGCTAGTGCAAGCGAAGAGAGAGAGATATATGGGTGATACTTGCAGGGAAGTAATGCAAGTGATTGGGAGATGCATAAGAGAAAGCGGCAGGAGGTCAAGAGGTAGGTTCAGTTCCTTGTCCTCGACCGTCTCTATCCCTTAAAACTAATTTGTCGTCTAGCAAATTGTAATCGTTAATCAAATCGGTGGTATAGGTGCGACGTGCCCTAGGAGGAGGTTACGGAAGTAGGGCGAGGGAGGTCCACAGTGCAGGGACAGGCTGGGAGTTTGGGTGAGGCAGGCAGTGGGCGCCGAACGGGTGTTGGAAGGTGGGTTGTGTGGGGAGGGTGCGAGCGAGGGAAGGGTGGACCAGGAAGGGGGGATGGCGGGGAGAAGAAGGCGCTGGGGGAAAATAGTGAGGGTAAGGCTACGAGGCGCCGTTTTCAAACGCTCTATCTCGTCCCTAAGCATTCAAATTTCCCGCCGCTACGGCTTTGGGCGTTGCCTTAATTTCACTTCAGTCACTTCGATGAAACTCCTCTTCCGGATTACTATGGTTAACGCAGAACAATCTCTGTACACGTACGGTCCGTCTGGTCCCTCTGTCATAAAATCCTTAATAAAACCTCGACCACAGGATGCACATGGGTAGCGAGTAGCTGGTGCCATTCTAATAAAAGAGATTACACAGACGTAAACCGACGGGTCAATATATGTAAGCAAAAGCGAAGGAACGATTAACTTAAGAGAAGTATTTATCGATGGTAGGCGACGGCAATGCACTGTGATCTTGGTGGCTTGTTGGCTGACAACTGAGCACAGAGCGACACGTCCAACCAGTGCGAGCTGCCGAGACTTGAATGGTGGTGGCACGGCCAGTGAACAGTTCTTCGAGAGACGTAAAGGGATAGAGCAGCCAGAGGACATAACATGAAAGTAAGCACGAAACTTGTTAAGAACGATGTGAAAAAAGGTACTTTTATAGTATAACAGAGGTAGAGGACTGGCAACAAATGACTGAGGACGTGGTTAATGCAGACACCATACATAAATTTACGAAGTTGTTTGACGGTAGATAATGTTCAAGAGATGGGACCCCACGAGAGCAGACCTCCCTAGCACCGAAGTTAGGTTGATCACTGAAGCAGGAGGTAGACAGACGTAAATCACTGATCATATTTGGACTGAAAAAAAAAAGAAAAAACATAGTCCAGATAAGGAGGTAAGGGTGAAATTGGAAGGAATGCTGACCAGAAGGAGAGCTGGTTGATTTAGTACGGCCTGAAGGGGAAGAACAGTGAGGGATCTTTATGTTCGAGTTAAGATTGTTAGAATCCAGTAGACTGAAGGGGTTATCTAGAAGGCTAAGAAAGTTAGAGAGAAGAAGGAACTTAGTAGGGTTTTCGTCAGAGGTGACAGACCAAGGGAAGGAAAGGGAAGAGAGAGAGAGAGAGAGAGAGAGAGAGAGAGAGAGAGAGAGAGAGAGAGAGAGAGAGAGGGAAAAAAAGATAAAAAAACGGAAGACGCTAGATGAGGAAAGAGAGCGGGACAGCCCGCCCGTAGCACAGAGACGTCAGGC
>JAYMFT010010412.1:0-16901 GCA_038088735.1 Panulirus argus
AAACCTTATCCACCCCATACATTTTCAAATGCTATGTCATACTTGCATTTTATTACTCTGTCGTGTCTCCTTTGGCTTTGATTACTGTCTGCAGATGCATGGCATGGAATTGGCAAGGTTCCTGAAGTGTTCTAGGTCCATTTTATGTGTCTTGATCTGCCGAATGAAGTGAGGCACTGGCTCAGTTTTTGGCCGAGCTGGGGCTTGTCTGGACCTCTGCCCCGCCACCCACACACCACAGTCTTCATCAGACTTTATGTCTGTCGTAATGATGTGTGGGTAACAAGGTTATTGAGGTGGGCAGTGGCTTCCTACTGATCCATGACGGTGTCAGTAGTGAAACTTGGAGGTGAAGGGCAGTATTGAGCATAAGGATGAGAATCCAATACTCACTGCTCGCCAGGTTCACCGTTAGAGCCAGATATCTTGCCGGGCTGTCTCCTGAACAGAATATCTATGGTTGTGAGTTTTATCACGGTTTCATTTCTTGGCAGTCTTGTATCACGGTGATGGATGGCACCCACAGAATAGAGTGCCTGTGGTGCAGACTCCCCAGTGACACAGGTTGTAATGCCAGCTGCATGATGCCAGTGTTTAGACGTTTGTGGCTCATGCCAGGACTGTTATTGTTTTGCATCTGCTGTCATGCGAGTGTTTGGTAGTGAGACGCATTTTTACTTATCGATCAGCTCCCAATAGGAGGATATACGATTGGGTTGGCTTTGAGCCGACTGCCCAGCTCAGGATTCAAACCCGGTTGGGCCTCTCCGTGATTCATAGTCAGCAACGCTAACCACTGCGTCATTTTCCTTTTTTTTTTTTATCAAGTTAGGGTTGAACGTGAACTTAAAACTTATTATTAGTTTCAATGTAAAAGCGGAAGTACTCTATATGTAGCGAACACACGTTGTTGCCGTTTGGTATTTCAACTCCCAGCAGGTCGAGATATCTCGGACTCCATGAATGTCATTTATTTACAAGTTTGTTCGACCGGGCAGTAACAGCCACGTTACAACCGTTTTGCTTAATTTGTTTCTATTCCCCTCGGTCCATGATGAGACCTGAACATTGTCATGACCCCTTCCTGTGTCTGTCTGCATGTGGATGCATTCTTGTTTGCACGATAACAAACCAGTGCATGATTGGAACCATGTACAATTGAGACCATACTCACACCAGAGGTATCCTCTGTTTTGCTGACACACTGATCAGGTTTCGAGGCACGTAGTTGCATAGATTTGCATATTAATTAGGATTTTTTTTCTTTTTTTTTTTTTTTGCAAGTCCTATAACTCAGGATTGCCTACTGATGGGAGGTTCGGATTTATAACGTGTGGTATTAAGCAAAGACACATATAGCTTAAATATGTTTGCATATTCATAGTCATTATTTTTTTAGATGACTTATATTTATAACTCTCGACGGAACTAGGCAACACAAGTGACTCTTGTTTATGACTCTGAACCCAATGTCAAGAGAGTTTATGAATGAGATTCGTTAGCTGATTGATAAGTGGTAATGTGCATAGAATGATTGACTAGGCAGAGTCTGGTATGACTGACGTTAGTCTCGCTGACCTGTCAACTGCTCCTCACAAATGTAACCATTTGCATGGTTCTTGTTTTTTATGTATTTCCATTACTGACAATACGAACACAGTAATTCCATGCAATGATGGACTTAGTTTAGAGCAGATATATGGGTTCATGGTGTAAGATATGTTGCCCTCTATGTCATTACTACTTTTGTCACACTTTATTTAGACATAAGACCACTTTCTTTATTTTTTACTTTTGCATACATCAAAAACAGAGAACAAGAAAGTGCAGATCTTCAGTAGATGAGGAGGAAGAAGAGCCCTTCTTACCTTGGAGGCTGTTGGCTCTAGTATAGATGTTAGGAAAAGCCTGAGTGTGAATTTGATGACTTGTTCATGGTGGTTGATGGCTACAAAGGTACTGACGGCCTAGTGTCCACTTAACGAGTGTAAATGTACCAGTAGATACAGTAAACACACCAGTCTATTTGAACACTTCTGGCTACTAAGTATTATGCTGACTTCCCTTGACCTTAGGAAGAACCTAATTTGTTTAATTTACTGTATATGTATGTATATGAAGGACTTATATATGTATTTTTTCCTTCACAGGTGAGTGTAGGTGTAGTAGACCCAGACGACGTACAGGTGAGTGTTCACCCAAATTGGATGATATTAATCAGCTCTCGCTTTGATTAATCATACTATGCTCTCCTCGATGTACTGTGTAAAGAAACCTTTAAGTGTGCTTGTAAGAGTTTCTTTTATGTGTCTCACACCTCAATCGCCACCACCATAGTGACGCCAGCTCCACCAGTACATGTGTTTACATATTGTACTTGTGATATATTTATTGGGTTACGTAGGAGAGGATGAACCGACTGTTTACCTCAGTGTTTGACGTTGGCTCGGGCGGGACTGTGTACTTTCTGTCGTGTTGAGAGAGTGAAGATAATTGTACTCAACTGGCTGCCCTTTTGTAGTCGTCTGGCTTGTTCCAAACTTGGGTTTCTGGCCTGCTCCACACCTGGCTGTTTGACCTGCTCCACACTTGCAGTTTCTCTCTAGGTTGTGTTCATGCCCAGGTTGCGCTTTTTGTCATTTCCAGGTTGGATTATATGGTCAGGGATAGCTTGGTCATACCGCAGCTGGTACATACTAATACTGGCTCCGTCCCTCCATTAGAAATGCCTCTACTAAATCATCAACGCGCCTTGTTTACTGTTGCCAACGGAGCGGGATGCTGATATACAGTATATCTCCTTGTATTCCAGAATTATAGTTTTCTTCACGCACCAAGGTTTTGAACGCATTATGAGGACACCGATGGATGCTAACCTCATGAACGCATCTGACATACGCCAGCCCTGGCTGATCAGTACCACTTCAGTTTACTGGGCCCATACTTGATGGTCTCTTACTGTCTCCTGGTCGACCTCGTGTACCCGTCTGGTATGCTGTACACCACGTTGCCATCTCACCTGCCTCACACCTGGGCAGTGTACCCGTGGGTCATCACCCCCTCTCCCTCACAGACGCACACCGTCCGCCATAATAATGACTTACTGTTTGATGCAAGTCAAAGTTTCCCGCTCTGACATATACCTCATTAGTTTCCCTGATGATTGTGTTAACGACCTGCACTATACTGAAACACTGTATTGACCTTTAAAGTAGTTTTCAGTCACCTGAGGATTGCACCTGTATTGCTTCATTGTCTGAGCGGAGCTTTACTAATGAGATTTAAGACGTCGACCGAGTGTTTCAGGTTTACAATGTAAGGCAGTTCAGGAAGGTTTTCCTGTCACGGATCCTTAAGAAACTCCTTCTGTTTCCACCATTTTTGTACACCACATGTATTAATCTCATGTTTGCATTACCAAATAAACGTATATAATGCAGGACGATGAAGTCAGTACGGGAACGTTTGGAATATTGGACGATGGAGTCAGTACCGGGGAAGAGGGCCAGGAATATGTTGCTCCGATGGTTGTCTTCCTCATGCCTCCTAAATTTTCTGGAAGCTGGTGATTGCCATGGCATTGAGTCGGGGGAAATTTGAACATAATTCAAACGCCTATGAATTTGTCGGTTGTGTTGGAAACAAAGGTCGTGTCCACACATCGAAGGCCGGCAGTGTCATTTTGATCTAAGGGATGCGGCGGCACAAGACTGTCAGGTCCCGAGAGGTGTGGTTAAGTGGTGTGGAGTGGCTGTGTGTTGGATTGGTGTGGCTGCCTGACGCACGACCAGCCTGGCCTTCACACTATCCTGCCCAGCGTCTTCCCCTCCTCCAGGTGGGGCTGGAGATGTCATGTACCTACCATCCTCAAACCCATAGATCTCTCTCTCCCATTCATCACCATCCCTCGTGTCTTCACCTTGCATGTGTTGAAATATCCACACTGAAGGTGCGTGGAATGTGGATATCATGTTGTGTTGGGATGTGGTGGGAGGCGCCAGTGGGTGCTGGGGGACGGGAGGTCTTCACATAACCAAGACACAGCCACTCTCCGCAGTCATCCAATATCTGTGCCGTGTCGTGAGTGCTCCACCTTCCTCCACCTCTCCACCTTACGTAATAACTGCCCTTACGCCGCCCACCGCTTCCGACCACATCTTGAAAACTGCGTAGAACATACTGGATTCTACTGCAAGGGTTGGAGGCGGGTATTGGTTTGGTGTATTACTGAGGGAGGCGGTTTAGCGAGGGAGCACCGTGGTGAGGGGAGGTGCGGTACTTGGGCACGTCCTCACCGTGCTTGTGGGTAGGGTGAGCCACAAGTGACCACCACCACATTCTGGCCCTGCCATACTCACTGCCACGCTGTTACCACAGCCTTGCCCTACTCCACTTGCTGCCGTTGGACTTGCTTGAGCCGGTTCTACCTAGTGCTTACGTCACTGACGCCGTCTACCTGGCTCTCTGACGATCTGCAGGTAATAGGTTATACATGTCCCTCTAGTTAGTTACGCTGTATTTTCTCTTGGGACAGTAGAGCCGGGATACCAGGTCATCATCATTGGGATTCATCCATGACTCGATATATCAGTTTAATGCGCATATCTACATCGTCATGAGGAAATTAAGCAGTTTGGATATGTCGAAGGGACGGATAAATCAACTTGACTCGTTCCCAGATAATCGTTGTCGTGTGTATACCTACATTCCAACGACCTGACATTTAAGAAATTTTCAGGATAGTGACCAATGGCTGTGACTGCCTTCTGCTGTTGGTGTATGACAACTTTCATCAAGATCTGACCTTTGTGTGGTCATATAGTTATGTCAGCTGCTGCTGCCATCGCCGTCTTCTTTCCTTGTTACGCTAATTCCATGCAGGGCTCATGTCCCCCAATATGGAACAATGTGTTTTGCTGCTTATACAGCCAGGAGACCGGAACTGATGTGTTCAGACTGGCTGTTATAGTGAGAACACTGAATGTGTTCGGTACAGTTGGAGCTTGGCGGGGGCGCGCCATGTTCTGGCTGAGTAGACTATATCACGTAAGAATGCAGACATGACACACTTTGTGCTAAAATCTTAACTTAGTCTTACGTTCTGGGTTTTAGTTAGGGTTTTATACATTGAGCATTTCAGAATTTTTTCATGTTTATAACCATCAGATATTGTGTATGTAAAGTACAGCTGGTATAAAGTGTATAAGAACGGATTGTTCATGTGAATACGGAAGGATAACTAGCACATCACAACAACGAAATGCTGCAGCTTCCCTAAAAGAATAATTCACGACTGAAATATTTAACTGTATAGCACCAAGAAAAAGTGAACAACATTTGATGATAAAAACCATTTGCAGCTGTCAAGCGACTGTTGGTGTTGATAGCTAATGCCAGCGCCATCTGCTGCTTGTGGCCAGCATGATGCTTGGGCCAGCGACTTGCGGCAGCCCAGTCAAGGTTTCCTCACATGTTGGTTTGTTGATATAACGAAATATATAGAGTGAAGGCCGTCATTGTATCGATATTGACTCTCTCATATAGTAGGATCCTGTTGTCAGCTTGTCCTTCATTAGTTGTTGACTCTCTTACAAAGTCATGTGCCTATGGCGCTTTCTGCCAAACATTTGTTCACACACACACACACACACGCCTCCGTGGTGTTGCAGTAAGCGTTACTGGGCGTCACACATGCACGGTCCGTCTGGAAACAAACTCGCATAGGTTCGAATCCTGGCCTCGGCAGTATGTTCACAGTCCACCTAACTGTGCATTCTCCTTCAGGGATTGATCGATAAAAAGGGTACTTAGAATAAGCTAGGGTGTGTGTGTGTGTGTGTGTGTTTGCATACATGCTTTAGAGTAAAGACATGATACATATATGCGAGGTAAAGAAAGGACAACACGAATGTAAACCTCTTTCCCCGTAAGACACAAATAGTAATAATGAATTGCAATCACACACATACACATATTCTTTCACTTGTGTTTATGCATGTGTTTGCGCAAGTTCTTCTTTTTGTCGGTATTAACAGTAATTAGCTTTTGTGTTTATGCTGTCAGAGGCTGGAAATACACAAAGAAAATACACACAGTATAGCTGTAGTCACCGAGGCTGCAAAAAAAAAAAAAAAGGGTGTGCTTAAAAACAATGTTTCCTGGAACACTGGGTTAACATAGTCAGTAATGTTTTCTAGTAAGTGACACGGAATGGACAAAATTCTGTCCCAATCAAAGGCCAGCTCGGGTGGAAAATAAAAGTAAGATTATTGATAATGTTCATAGTATTTCGGATGGGGCTGCTCTTATGCCCACTGGGGTCTGTGTAAGACTCTCTGTAATGCTTTTGCGCTACCGCTCACAGGACGAGCATGGGACGCACAATAAATTTGCCGGGGATACCGGCACAAATCAAATCATGGAGGGATGTACAAGCTCGGGTGGGCTCGATGTGTTGTATGTTTGGTATTACCTATTTTTCCTCTGTACTGTTCTGTACTGTACTGTTTTGTATTGTATTGTATTGTATTGTATTGTATTGTATTGTACTGTACTGTACTGTACTGGGAGGGAGTTTTAGACTCATGGGGCCCTATCCGTTGAACCTTCTTTACTATCAAACTTTTTAAACTTCCGCTTGCCGCATACATGTATTGTTCCATCATTCAGTTTATTCCGTTCGTCCACCGCTGGTTTAACTATGAAAGTCCTTCTTCACATATCTTTAAACAAGTTTCGCCTTTACTCTTATGTTTTGTTTGTTCCATCCCAACATCTTTCTAAAAACTGTTCCATATCTAAGTCATCAGTCTGGTTTGAAAACTTAAAGACTGTGATCAGGTCACTCCTCACTCATCTCTCTTCTATTGTAGGCAGATTTAAGGTTTTCTTAGTTCCGGTGCCATCTTTGTTACCTTCCTCTGTACATTGTTAGTTCTTTGCGCTTCTTGATATGCGTGAGGAACTTCAAATCATTTTTGTTATTCGCCAGCAGACAGTTGGCCTCCTTAACTTTTCTCCGAATGTGGGAATCTGACGACAGGTTAGGAACGATGTCGACTCCCAAGTCTCTGTCTGTTCTGTGTGTGTGTGTGTCTATGTCTGTGTGTGTGTGTGTGTGTGCATACTCATGGAAATGGTTCTAGTTGAGGTCGCCAGTGTGCACTCAGAAATTGTTCTCTGTTAACGTGATAGACAAAGAAGACTAAAATTGTACTAGAAAAATCAAATATGTCTAGCTGCTTCCCATAGTTTCTGTGTGGAGACCAGCCACTTGAATATATACTGTCATACCTCCTTACCTTGAACGGCGGAACCCAGTAGGGTCTGCAAACATCTGAGGAACTCTTGGTTATTTTTTCATTCTTTTTCTTAACCTGTTTTCTTTTCCCTTGAGATGGCTACGATTGGGGCATGTTTTGCCCCTTGCCAACTCAGTCACTAAAAAAGTAAAGAAAACAGCGTAAACATCCGGTGCGGGAAACTTTTCAAGGCCGTGACTACAAACGTTTGGATCAGTCTGGGCGACCCAGCAGAGAGGTTCAAGGACTCATCGAATGATATTTACAAGTGTACCTCATCAGGCAGGATGCAGTGGGTACATAGGCCTTTGGGCTATGGCTTCATACAGCCTGATTGATCAGAGAAACATTATAGGTAAGTCCCGCATCGAGTTGATGGAGTAGAGGCGAGCCTTCAAAACTGTCTTGGAATTTACATAAGGTAAGATGTGTGTGTTTATCTCCTTTTGTAAAATGTATTGGTGGTGGGAGGAGGACTTGGCGGGGAGACTGTCCTTCATCGACCCTCTTCCCTTATCCTGTCTCTTCATTTCCCTAGTGGGGGCCCTCAGTCCGGACACCTCTGTAACTTGCCTCATTCATGTTTATCGAATGGCTGTAATGTCCCGGTCACACGATAGCTTGACAACGAAAGTGATGAAATTAACAGAAGAGTCTTCCTCTCTCTCGTGCATCCACATGGCTTCAGGCCACTGAACCACGCCGACTCCGTCAGGTTTTTGCGCCAGTAGTGAGGTTCAGGTTACGGTGGTGACCGAGGTGCAGACGTGTGGAGAGGGCTGGTGACGTTGGTGGCCTCACTGAACCCACCACCGGTAACGCGCCTTAACCTGGATATCGATATTGGAGCAGCGCTAAAGCTGCACTCCCTTCCACTTTACTGGACTAGATTTGTTTATTCTCTCTTAGGATTATTGTTGTGTTGAATGCAGCGCCTGCTTTTCACTCCGAAAATCCTTCCTTGTGTAGTAATTGCTGCTTCCGTGTGGTGTTTTGGCGTCGGGAGCGTGATATTTTAAATGTCAAGTTTAGTGTCCGTCTCTGGAAGTTGGTCTGGGTTGCTGATGTCCTGATCGAGAGATTTCCTATCAGGTCACCGAGGAGATAAGTGCCAGCCTCAGTAGGGACGAGGCTTTTCGTGAGCCCGCCCACCTTACCTGGCTAGCGGTTTGGATGCTTCTGCTTCCCCAGTTTAAGACATCAGTATTAGGAACTTCCTGTGGTGTAACAGTCTTATTAGAAACATTTTAAGGAGGTGCATATATATTTAGCTCTTTGACGAGTGGGCGACAGGCATACCAGATCATGATACTGTTGTACCTGAGGAGGGAGAGAGTATGGATTGGCAGGGCCTCTCGTGCGTTACCTTCCTCCTCCCAGGCGAGACCTGCCAGGTAGCCCAGCGCTCGCCAACTGTCAACGAAAGATGCAGTCCCCGGAAGGCCACGCAGCTGTGCAACATCCTCACACTCAGTCGGCACCAGCAGGTTGCGAGTTGGTGCCACGGTGTTGGTCTCCCTTGACTTTGATATTGCTGGCACCACCAGCACTCGGCACCACGGCTGACGGTGGTAGCGAAGGCTTGTGCGAAAAATAACCGCTTGTAGTTACTAAACCCTGGTCGAGTTATTGATGTTTGGAGTCAGATAGACATTATAATTTGGAGTGGGGGAGGAAGGAACAAGCACCCAAGGAAGGGAAGGCAGTGCCGTGTTGTTGATGGTGGTAGCGGCGGGGCGTCTTGGCGGAGTTCTTAACGTTATTATCGCACCGCATTAATCTCGGTAATTAACAAAGCACGGAAAGTTACAGGGAGTCACTCGCCACCGATTTTACCTCAAAGGAGGATTTGGGTATCATTTTATTATGTAGGTTGATCAACAGTGTGCATTTTTTTTTCCATCCCGTCGGAAGCTGTATATTTGTGCCTTTCGTAAAATGAAAATTATCAGTTAACAAAAACAGGTCATAAAGAGGTGTAAGTTTGTTTTGTTATGGCGCACGCGTTTACCTTGGGTTGGAGTGTACAAGATTGAAGCTTATTAACATTCTGTCGTCGCCAGGGCTGACAAATTGTTCAGAATTCTTCATGCATGTTAAGAGAGGCTTGTATTTTTTCATCCTGGATGTATGAACTGCACGTTTTAAAGTTATTCGTCTTCCAACACTTACTGCCAATGGATCTGTAGATCTCTGTTACGAGATTGCCCATTGAGAATGGTATTATAGTCTCACCATATTGTTATCTTGTGCGTGTGAGGAGGAAAGGAAGAATGTCTTGGCTTGAGTACTTCTAGGAAACCAGGCCAGTACTGGTGTCCCGGACTCCGTTTCTCCTGGTTTATGTCACGAGAGACTGCAGAAAATTTTGCTGACTTGGGTAAGAAAATTGGTCATGGCATTATTATTATTAGTAGTAGTAGTAGCACTAGTAGTAGTAGTAGTTCTAGTAGCAGTTGGATTTTTCATGTCCTGTTTACAGAATCTTTTGTGTCGCAAATTGCACCATCACCAGCGCAACTCACAGCCGAAGCCCCAACATGACGTTCGCCCGATTCTCTCGTTCCAGCATAATCTACACTTACAATTAATCAAGTTTTACTTGGTAATTACTGTTAGAGTAATGTTTAGTGTAGTGTAATGCACCAGGTGATGTATTGCTAACTCGTTCAATGCTTTACTAAGTAGCAAGTTAATGTACGGTCGGAAGAGGTTGACTTGTGTACATGCTGCAGGAAAGCGTGTGGGAATGCACACGTGCATGGTGATGGTCGATGATTGGCCGGCGCTCCTCCCTTCGCTCCGCCAGTCCCCTGCCCGCCGCGCCTCATCCAGGTTATTAGGCTTTTTCTTTGTGAATGCCAAATCGGACGCCCCAGCCTGATGAAGTGGTCCGTTTGTCACCAACCTTCGCCACATCTTTTTTCGCCCTCTGACTTGTAGTTTGTAGTGTATATGATGTTTTATAATGATCAGGTATCTCTGAATCACTGCAATAGGAGATGGGATCGTGAAGAAGGAAGGGAGTGTGGATGTATTGTGATGAGGGTGTGGTTATACTGCTAGGAGAGAAGCTCCTGACCTTAATTAGGTGTTTGTGAAGTGCAGTCTGTCATATGGCGGCATCTCCCGTGTTCACATAAGACGTACATCATAAGAGAATGAAACACATACAGGGGAAAGCCGTTGTGAAGGGCAGCATGAAACGAAGTCTCCTTACGACCTTGTTAATCGTATTATTTGGTCAGTTACTTCTGGTAATGATGATAATAGATACAAGAAAACGATTGAGGGTTGCTGTTCACTTGTCGAGGACAAATCATATACTGAAGGAGGCGAGGTCCATTACCTATGCTGTTGGTCTGGGCAAGGGCATAGCTTCTGAGTGTTGTGATGAGCTGCGACGTGGCGTCTGGGTACTTGTGTGTAAGGGTTGGCGAAGTGGGGCGCTTGTTGACGTTTATAAACAGTAGTACATTAGAAGGATAGATAACAGGACCTGATGGTCCATAACGAGGTTATCTGTGTAGGGGAGGGCGGTGGCGTGGCGCCCGTGGACGTGTGTTTAGTGTGTTTAGGGAGGTGTGCATGGTCGTGTTTATAAAGTGGGGGCGGGTGGCACCCATGGGTGTTCGTACAGGGGAGGACGAGGCCTGGGGTGTGGCGTGTGAGGGTTGGAGAGTGGCGGAGCCGCTTGGGTTGGCACTCAGCATTACTACTGGCCCATGCCAACACACTAGTTATTGATTGGTAATGACACCACACCCTCCTCCTCCTCCACTCTGCCTCCTGCTCTTCCTACTACTACCTGCCCCTCTCCCTTCCTGCTGCCACATGCCCTTCACCCTTCCTACTGCCAGTAGCTCCTCATCTCTTTTACTTCCATCTGCCTCTCACTAACACCTGCCATTCACCTCGTCCTGCTACCCGCCTCTTCCCCCACACTGCCAGCTGTCTTTCACCCTTTTCCTTCCCCTTCAGACATCTTCACACCAACCCACCCACACCCCTACCAGGTACCCTTTTCACACCTACCCCTCCACACCTCTTCCAGGTACCTCGTAGTCCTACCCACCACACCGCCTTAGGACCCGACTTCAGGTGGCCTTTATCGCTGCATCAAGAAAACATTGTCCCTCTGGCGAGCGGCCGCAGGGGAAGCGTGGCTGTGACTACCGTATTGTTCGTGATCCAAAACCCATCTCTTGGGCGCCGCTGCTACCAGGGGCTACCATCTTCACCCTCCCGGATGCACGTCATACTCGCACAGTACCCAAGCTATTGCTGATATACTCACTGAAAGTAAGAACAGCTTTGTCGATGCACATATGGTTGAGGCGACGTGTGATGAGGGAGGCGGCTTAGGGAGAGCTCTGGCTTGGCCCCACACTACTTCATTCACCAGTAAGGGAATGATTAGACGCGTGAGTTGTCCGCTCCTTCCCGAGTTAGCGAGGTAGCGCCACGAACAGACCAGCCACCTATTTGTGCACACTGAAGTTTGTCGACTACTTGTAATGTCTTGCCCACACCCTAGCATGTCAAGTGGTAAATAACATGAAAAACTGAACTGAATTCCGTCACTTGAGGGCATTATAGTAAGACTTTTAAATTCAGATTGTATTGGAAAATCGGAGGATTACAATTTTTGAATTTCGGTTTGTGTAGAAGTGTTTAACAGTGATATTAGAAAATACAATTTACTAATAAAGCTTATTTAGTCCTGAGCGAGGAGAATATAACATGTTAGGTTCGGTGTGCTGATAACAGCTCGCCCATTGGAACTGGTATTGTAGTAATCAGTTTAAATGATATGATACACAAAATTTTCATCACTTGTAAAGAAAACACCATAGGACACATTGGAAGACGGGTATTGAAAAGGTGACTGATCTGAGAAGAGGATAAAAGATGTAAATGAGGGGCGGGGAAGAGGAACATGAGGAGGATTGATGCGAAGACGGACTAGGATGGGACGAGAGGCCGGAGAGCAGTGATCGTTAGGAGCAAAATGAGAGAAACACAGACGTCCACAACGTGATGTAGAAAGGCAGGACGACGTGGGGTGTGCGACGATGACGAGGAGAGACGTGGGGGTAAGTGACGATGGTATGGGTTGTGTGGATGGGGAGCGTGGAAGACAAGACAGAGAAGGGAACTTGAAGGTTACACTCTGGTGGAGGCAGGTGTCCCGCTGGAGCAAGTGTGTGGGGAGTGTATAAAGATACATCACCTTGAAGGGAGAGGGGGCGGCGCATCCAGCAGCACTCTGGTGTCTGTACACCCCTTCCCACGGTCCACAACCCCTCCCCTGCCCCACCCCGCTCTCCCACATCCACATCACTAACCTCCCAATCCACCTCGGTGTTGCTGCTTCCCTTCAGCCTCACTCACAGCACTACTCTTCTTGGCCGTCCCTCCTGCTGCACCACTCACAGCTCTACCCTCCACGATCGTCCTTCCAGCGGCACCACTTTCCTCTCTGGCCCTCCCTCCAGCTGCACCTCTTACAACACCTAACCTCCCTGGCTCTCCCGTCAGCTGCACCACTTCTTTCCCTGACCTTCCCTCCTGCTGCAGTACTACCCTCTTTGGTCTTCCCTTCTGTCACACCACTAACCTCCCTGGCCCTCCCTCATGTACCACAATGCTTCAGTCTGGCATTCTCCACAACACACAGGAATTACAACATGTGTCTTTGAGCGTGTCGTCTGAAGACTGAGGCTTCTTCCTTGGATATTTTGAAAGCTTATTTGGTGATGCAGAGACATCATATCTGAATATTCTGAATTGGAAAACTGGATTTCAGTTTTAAAATGCGCATATGTGAAAGGTGGCACGGTGGAGCGAGACGCCAGAGGAGGAAGACTGGACCTTTTATCTGGTGTCTGTCGCGCCTCCTCGCAGGATTTGGTTGCAGATTTGATGGATGTTTGGAAGGGTTGTTGCCCCCACGGCTCGTCTCCTGCAGGGGTACGAGTGAGCTATGGAAAGTATGTTAGGTCTAGTCTGTCTTCCCCCTCAGTACTCAGACGTATCACGTGTTTAGGACGTGGGATGAGACTGTTTATTGCGCTGTTGTTGGGATTTCATCTTGGAGGGCCTGTATGATGCTGCTGGGCTTATATGGAGAGTAGTGCACATACGTAGATATGTCTTTACGAATAATCTGCGAGCCGAGAGCGACTCGTCTGGTCGCAGAGGTAAGAGCACCAAGCTGTACTTTACCCCACACAGAACAGTGTGCTGGTAAAGTCTGGCAGAAGCATACGAGGAAGAGCAGTTTGTCGTCTTTAACAATCCAGACTCCGCACTGTGACCACGGCAAAATGTGAAGCTTATGGATTTATGACACTGTCTTCCAATAACAATAGGAAATATATTTATTGGTGTCTCACCTTGGTGAGATAAGACTCGAGTTTTACGACCACGAGATGTTTGTGTGATATTTGTGCTTTTCATGACCCGCACGTTAGGTGATTTTCGTTTACTGCCACACTCATGACGTACAACAGCAAGAAAATCAGGTGACTGTTTTAACATCTTGTAAAACATGAAAATACTTGGAATAACTATAAAACATATTCATTAACATATTCATTACTTTGTATAATCAAAGAGAATTACCTGTACAAGTATAATTTGAAGTGTCATGGAGAGCACGCTCCGGCTCGTCAAGAATGCCATGGTAGAAGTATTAAGTGGCTTTTGTAACTTGACGGACAAGGTATATCCTGGCAGTGTAGTGGACTACTTGCAAGGCGTTCTCCCCTCCTGCAGTTTCGTTAACATTTAGAGACAAAGAAATGTTGAGAACAGGTAGACATTCGAAGCTCCGAAAGAGGTTAATATGTTTCGTCAGAATCTGTATAAGTAGATTGCTTTAGGGACATACACACGAAAGCGGAGCAGTGCCACTCGATACAGCTCGGTAATGGATCGGGAAACGAAGATTATGTCAGCGAACTTATATCTGCCAGACCCCAGCCAGATCTGTGTCCTTACCAGATCAGGGAATAGTGTCCACTGAGCCCACAAGGAAAGACATAAAAACAAATGTAAAATCTACCCTCGGTGAGTGTAGCGAGCCAGACCAAAGATGGTCATTTTAGACTACATTTTTTTTTTTTCACAGTCCACAGATTTACTTTATTTATGATTATGAAAATGAAAACTAACGCTGTAGAAGGATGGACGGTGTAGACATCATAACCAAACGAAATTTTTTGTTTTACAATCGTAACGGACATTTCTTAACCCTGTACGCAAGGCGAATGCTTGCACTTCCTTTGTAAAAAGGGTCTAAGCCAGGTACCCATTTTATCGACCAACCCTTATGGGAAGATGAATGGAATTTCGTTGACAGTAAGGTTCAAAGTGTGCACTCCAGTATCAGTCCCTGTTGGTAAGACACCTGTGTTAGATTTAAGAGAGCATTATTGGAATGAGAAGAATCACAAACTTAAAGAACCAGAGAAGCCGAAGTTCACAGGTTCCTCAAATGTATCACACTATACATTTGCGTTACAAACTGTTACAGATATTTAATTCTATTAACGCTACACTGCAATCAGTGAACTGCAGTACTTTCAGCAACATGGCGGACACAACAATCTTCAGTTTTCCTGTGGTAATCACAAAGTCTGTATATTAGACCTTTCACCAGTTCAGATACGAGCAGGGGTAGTGAATCCTAAATGTGTATACGAGCAGCCCTCGTGTCACGTACATTACGAGTTGGTGCATCTAAAAAGCTTTGAAATCAAGTACTTACACCAAGTGGGCCGAGAGATGGAGATAGATATTGTCAACCAGAACCATCTACTTCCACTTTACTAGTAACAACATCTTACTGGAATACGTAGTTTCAGGGTGGGCGGTGTGGCAAGGTTGGCGTGTGGCGGGGTCGTGCACACTGGCAATAAGCCGCCTCCCTGCGTGTGGCCTCAAGTATTGGTTCCCCTCCCTCATTGCCCTCTTTGTCTTTGTCTTTATCTTTGCTCAAGTTTTGTCATCGTCTTCCTGCTTCTTTATATGTATCGCAGTTTCTCTCTCTGTTCCACATTCGTGATTTGCTACTGAATAATGCTCTGCGTCTCTTTTCTCTGCCAGAGGAAACTTTAAACTTTCTCCGGATTTACTTTCTTTCTCTATATCCTCTCTTGCCCTTGTGTACCTCAAGCTCCGTCGGTAATTAAAGCTACAGATATTATGTTCTTCCCTCTGCCCTGGCCGTCTTCTCCGGACGTGTGCCTCATCAGTCCAGTTGTCTGCTGACCATAGCGTTACCTGGCTCCATAACCTCCACCTAGCGCCTCCTCCTGTCACCTGTTATCCCTTGAGCCATACCTCTCACGAGATGTGTTGTCTCTTGTCATCTTGCCCCCTTCCCACTTTCTCTTTTTTTTTTTCCAGTATCACGCTATTATCTACCTCAACGACCGTCACACACCTTACTGATCTTTCTCCTGTCACATTTGCTTTGCCTCTGCGCACTTGTCTCTTGGTAAACCATCCGCTACCTCGGTCCGCCTTACTCACTCGCCCCTATACTACTTTGCTTTTCATCATGAGTATGTGTCTGTGTATTGAAGACATGGACTCCCTCAAGCTTCGTCTGTAACGTTGACTGCGTCACCATATTCCATATATTTTCGTCCTGACTTTACCAAGGAATTTGTGTGTGTGTATGACTTCAAGGGGCTCTCAACCCATCCACCATACTCAAAGGTCACTGTACTGTACATTCTGTACTGTGCTTATATCAATTCACCTGTCTTTATATAATCACACGCGTAAGTTTGTTGAGCGCCTGTGAGGTTTTGCTCCTACACCAGCCTTCCGGGTGATAGTGAGAGGTAGAACTAAAGTGAAAACTGTTCTTTAAACACATTGTTGCTTGTCGTGCCCTCCCATGGTCACACGCTTCCACACCCCTCCTTCACCTCTCACTTGCAGCCCTCTTCATCTCCACATTACCATACCCTCTCCGTCTCTCATAACCTCACCCCACATCCCAACCCCCACTTCTTATTCCTCTCTGTGTGGCACTCCTTCCCTCTCTGCTATTACCATCTTCCTTCGTCAGTCCCTCTCCTATGCCATTCGCATGTTTCCCCTTACCCTGTCATTCTTATCTGCATGTCTCTCACTTTTCCCCTTTTTCGTTTCTTCTCTTCGTCTTTTTCCTTTTCCTGTCATTGTCTCTCTCCTCCTCTCACTTTACCATTGCCCCTAGGTCATTCCCCTCTTCCTTCTGCCCCTCCACGTATCCTCAGTCGCTCTTGCCCTTCCACTTCCTCTCCCTTTCATCCGGAGTCCGCCTGGCTCTTCACTGTTCCACTGTGAAAGCGCCGCTGTATATATGAGGCAACATTTCTATTGATTGTAGCGCAGTACACTGCCTAAGAGCGGGTCTGAGGCAAAATGAGCTTCATGTATGACCGTGCTGGCTCGATTATGGCGCACATCAAAGTGCTGGCTGTTGTAAGGTTTCCAGATAATGATTGATGGACCTGGAAAAGTAATTACCCCCCCCCTCTCTCTCTCTCTCTCTCTCTCTCTCTGGCGGAAGGGAAGTAGAGTTAGAGGGAGCATTAA
>JAYMFT010010423.1:0-16901 GCA_038088735.1 Panulirus argus
AAAAAAAAAAAAAAAAAAAAAAAAAAACAATAGCCTTCCTTAACTTGATAGCTCTAAAAGACCAATTTCTAAGAACCTTCTGAATGGCCTCATGGAGAAAAAGTGAGTCATGCTTGGGTTAGGACTGCAAAAACTCACACATCTGTCTTTATTAAGAGAAGACAGAAACTGTCACCAGCATACAGAAATTTAATGTTTATGATACAGAATGTTGAAGACATGATGCCCCATGAGCATAAAACTCCCTCCTAGTACACACACACAAGAGAGAGAGAGAGAGAGAGAGAGAGAGAGAGAGAGAGAGAGAGAGAGAGAGTCCCCCAAGTAAAGCTATCAAAAGCCAATGACTGACAGATTCCAGTATTACTGTAAATATGCTACTGATATCTCACTTTGCCTTCCTTTCCAACCCTCAGCATTCATGATTTTAAGAACTATATCTGACCTTACAATTTCAAAGATATAAAGCAATGTAAAACATCCCTTCAGAAGTGTATTTCATCCAATATTTTCAGTCTAATAATGTGCATAAGTTTTGCAGATGTTTCCAAACAGCAAACTAAAACGTTAGGAAGTAAGGCTTATGTGTTAAGTGAGTTGCCACTGCACATTTCATTGTTTACTCTACATTTGAAAGAAAATTAGTTACTGGTTATGATTATGTTCTATCTCATACAATAAATCTTTTCATATCAAAGTCCATATAACTCATATATAATTTATTTCATCATAACAGCAAAAATATAAAAAAGTTACCAACCAATACAGTCATATGCAGTTTTGCCAAGGTCAGGTAGATGCTAGTAATACTGCTTCCACTTTTGCTGGAAAACTTTTCCATACCTCATCTTGGTCAGCTTTAAATGCTGGAAGAGTTAATGTCCATAACACCACTCTCCAAACAATCCAAAGACAGGTCATCAGTCTCAAGTAATTCAGGATCATCTTCTCCCTTGTCCTCTAAGTCTAACCTTTTTTTTAAAAGGACACTCATTTTCCTTCCATGAAAACTCACTAAAATGTACTCTCATTGCCATGGCTGAAGAACCATAGACTGCGGTGAGAAATTATAGCATTATGGCACATTGCCAACTCAGTCACCAGCAAGGCTTGGTGAAAGGCCTTGAAATGGAGGCACAAATGTAGAAATATTTGTCAAGAGGTACTGCTCTGCTAACATAAATATCTGTTTGAAGATGTCATGGGTTAATACAGCATCTACTTTGCTGTCCCAACATATCAACCACATTGATCATTTCCAAAATTACAATACAAAGACCACTTCAGAGTTACTTCATCATCTATACTTATGTACCCTGGTGCACAAACAATCAAGCAGATTAACAGACATGCTAAATTTATGAGGTAGCAACACCTGGTACAGATCAAGGCACAAAATAATACACAAAACACACATACATATACATCTATACATAAATATAAGCCTTGCTTGCAGATTCAGGCCCTCATCTGCCAGCTCCTGCAAAGGAGCAAGAAATGTGAAATTCAAGTCATGAAGAAAAATGTGTCCCAGGAAAAATCCAGATCACATGTCACCATATTGAGCTGGACTGATTTTTTTTAATGCATTTCTCATTTCAAGAGTAAACAATCCATGCCCATATCTGTTTCTGATGAATAAACTCAAATAACAAAACCTAGGTGATTTCAAGCAAAAATAAAAATAATTGTACTAACTGATATCCTACAGAAAGCTGCATCAAAAAATGCTGACTGCTAAATGGCATAACCACTCACTCCTATCACTTTCCTCTTCATATATCCCTTATAGCCAACAGAATCTTCCAACTCAAAAATAAAATTTTCTGAAAACTGCATCACCCAGCAATTTATATCCTGCCTGGAAATGGATGAATCTTTGGCAACTGTACACAGGGTTTAGTTATTGTGTGTCTAGCAACTTCCTTCTAGTGTCTACGGAAAGGACCCCTTTTTAATGTATTGATCATAATCATAATTATTATTACAATAATTCTTATTGTTATTAATATTCTTATTCTTTTCTCACACATATTTGCCATTTCCCACATTAGTGAGGTAGTGTTAAGAAGAGAGGAATGAGCCTTAGAGGGAAAATCCTAACTTGGCCCCCTTCTCTGTTCCTTCCTTTGGAAAAGTTAAAAAACTGAAGGGGAGAATTTCCAGCCCTCTGCTCCCTTCCTTTTTAGTCGCCTTCTGTGACACGCAGGGAATATGGAGGTAGAATTCTTTCTCCCCTATTATTATCATACATAACTCCAGAACCTGTTTTATGGGGTCCTTCAGCTTTGAGGCTGTGCTCCAATTAGTAGGTGAGAACTCTTTTGAAGCATGAACTTCCTTGACCAGGCTGTACTCTCTTTCATGAGCTAATGAAGATACAGCCTTGCCAAAAGTGACTTTTTACTAAAAGTGTAACCACAAGCAGGGTGAGTACAGTAAAACCTATACAGTATATGTGCATAAATACACACAAATACATTTTTCAAGATTCTCCTAATGTGCTATACAATAATATATTCAAAAGAAAAAGAGGGCTACTCATCCAGGGAAAATGCAAATAGTTGGTTTAAGAGCAAATCTTGACAGTGCACCAGCTAAAATTCTGAGCAAGTGGATATATGATGTCAGCTCCGTGGCAGTCTCTAATTGTCTAAGGACTGGCACACAATGAATGAGGTGCTACTGTCTAGTAGGGAGGACTGCAACAGGTAGGGAAAGAAAGGAAGTTATAAGATCCTAACACCAATTTTTCTGGTGAATATCTACAAGAATATCCCTATGCTCATTGGACAGATCACAGAGGGGAGAAAAATCAGGTTTTCCTAATCATTTTGTAAATTCATGTAACTATTTGCTTAAAAGTGTGATGAGTTTGTATGAACTTTCCAGCACATTCTGTTCTTGAGTTTTGTTTACAGCAACAAGAGTGTGTCCACAAACAGATAAAAAGACACACTGAAAGATACATGGGTGAAAGACAAGTTAGTTGGCCCCGCAGACCTTTCCACTGTTTACCCCAGACGTTTCACATGCCCTAGTTCAGTCTACTGACAACATATTAACCCCGGCATACCACATCATTCCAATTCACTCTATTCCATGCACACCTTTACCCCTCCTGCATGTTCAGACCCTGATCATGCAAAACGTTTTTTACTCCATCCTTCCACCTCCTATTTGGTCTCCCCATTCTTCTTGTTCCCTCCACTTCTGACACATATATCCTCTATGTCAACTTTTCCTCACTCATTCTCTCCATATGTTCAAACCATTTCAACACAATCTTTTCTGCTCTCTCCACCACATTCTTTCTGTTACCACATATCTTACTATTTTCCTTACTTACTCGATCAACCACGTCAGACCACATACTATCCTCAAACATTTCATTTCCATCACATAACCCTATCTATAGCCCATGCCTCACAATCATATAATATTGTTGGAACTACTATTCCTTTAAATATACCTATTTCTGCCCTCCCAGATAACATTCTTTTTTTCCATACATTCTTCATAACTCCAGAACCTTCGCCCCCTCCTCCACCTATGACTTACTTCCACTTCCATGGTTCCACTCACTGCCATGTCCACTTCCAGATATCTAAAGCACTTCACTTCCTCCAATTTTTCTCCCTTCAAACTTATATCCCAACTAATTTGTCTTTCAACCCTGCTGAACCTAATAACCTTGCTCTTATTCACATTCACTCTCAACTTTCTCCTTTCACACTTTTCCAAACTCAGTCACCAACTTCTGCAGTTTCTCACTCAAATCAACCACCAGTGCTGTATCATTGGTGAATAACAGCTGACTCACTTTCCAGGCCCTCTCATCAAGACTCAAGCATTTACCTCCCTAACCACCCCATCTATAAACAAATTAAACAACCATGGTGACATCACACATCCCTGCCATAAGACCAACCTTCTCTTGGAACCATTCACTCTTCTCTCTTCCTACTTGTACACATGCCTTACCCCCTTAATAAAAACTTCTCACTGCTTCTAGTAGCTTACCTACCACACCATATATTCTTAAGATCTTCCACAAAGCATCTCTATCGACCCTATCATATGCCTTTTCCAGATCCATAAATGCCACATTCAAATCCTTCTGTTTTTCCAAGTAATTCTCATACACATTCTTTTAATCAAACACTTGATCCACACATCCTCAACCACTTCTGAAACCACACTGCTCCTCCCCAATCAGATACTCTGTACATGCCTTCACCTCTCAATCAATACCCTTATCAGGTATACTCGGCAAACTTATATCTCTGTTGTTGGAACACTCACCTTTATCCCCTGTGCTTTCATACAATGGTACTATGCATTCATTCTGCCAATCCTCAAGCACCACCATGATCCATACATATACTGAATATCCTTACCAACCAAACAACAATACAGTCACCCCCTTTCTTAACAAATTCAACTACAATACCATTCACTCTAGCTGGCTGCATCTCATCTTATGCAAGGCTTTCACCACCTCTTCTTTCTTCACCAAACCACTCTCCATGACAGTCTCACTTTGCATACCAACCTGACCAAGCACCCTACATCTGCCACTCTATAATCAAACACATTTAACAATCCTTCAAAATACTCACTCCATCTCCTCCTCACTTCATCACTACCTGTTATCACTTCCCCTCTTGCCCCCTTCACTGATGTTCCCAACTGTTCTCTTGTCTTTTGTATGTTATTTACCTCTTTTCAAAGCTTTTTATTCTCCCTACAGTTTAATGATACTCTTACACTCCAGCTCTCATTTGCCCTCTGTTTCAACCCCTGCACTTTCCTCTTGACCTCCTGCCACTTTCTCTTACACATCTCCCTATCAAATGCACGCCTTCCCTGTAAGTACTGCCCAAACGCCTCTCTTTTATCTTTCACTAGCAACTTTACCTCTCCATCACACCACTCACTACCCTTTCCAATCCATCCACCTCCCACCTTTTGCATGCCACATGTATCTCTTGCACATTAAATATCTCTCATTCCTTAACCACTCCCCTAGCTGCATTTACTCATATCTTTTGCCATTCTACACTCAGTCTTTCCTGGTTTTTCTTCACACAAGTCTCCTTTCTAAGTTTACTTACTCTCACCACTCTCTTCTTAAAATTCCAAGCCTTAAGTATGAAAATCCATTATCTAATACTCTTTGGTTTTAACAGTTCTTCATGAAATGTGCTAATCAGCTAATCAATATTGAACAAATATGAACCATGAAGTCTTCTTTAAAATGACAAGTTTGAGTTACACTCTTTCTTCATAAATTACAATAATGAGCTCATGAATATGTAGAAAATATAACCAACAATATGTCTACCAAATAAATCTAAGTTATAAGTATGAAGTTTCCATCACTGAACAATCTTGAGACATAGTATAGTACTTCATTATAAAATATGCTAATGACTTCATTAATTTATAAGAAGTGGTATTCCATGTTTTTTGTCTTTGTCTAGTACAGGTAAACCTCTCTCATCCGTTATGCTGGAGGAGTCAGCCATTTCAGATAAAAAAATTTTGGTTATTTTATTTTTTCATTATTTTCTATTACAAAAAATTCAGATATTATAATATCTTATAATATTTTACCTAACTGTATATATCTTACATATAAGCATCACTAAATGCCTCAATTTTCTGAATGGTAACATTGTACATAGTCAAAATGCTGACACTGAAGTCCTTCATAAGTGCCACCTTGGACTTGCTCTTAGCCAGCCCCTAACACTACACAATCTTTTTTTTTGAAGCTTAAAATGTTCCTCTTGCACTTCGTGCAACATGTAGATGGATTAAAGGAGCTGTCAGGCAATTGCTGATGATGCTTGAAAGGGGCAGTTGTCCACAAAAGTAATCGAAGGATTGCCTGACTTATGTTTCTCTTATGTTTTTCAACTCACTAAAAAAGATAATGACATTGATTCTGTATTAGGAACGGACATTAACCCCAAAGTAATACCGTCTTGGATTCAGTTATGGTTTGACGTGGGTAAACACTTCCCCACTTGCCTTGGACATTTTATCAACTATATTTGTGCTACACCATGACAAAGAAGAAAATGGGAGATGGTAAACAATCACCAGTGCCACAAAACACTGGGTGGTGAGTACAAAAATTGCTGCAGTGCAGTGTGCATGCGATCTGAAACATTTTTATGCATCTGTTTTACTTTTTCAAATTTCTTTCGGATGATTTAGGGTTGCTAACTAAAACTGGAAAACATCTGAAGTTCTGAACATTTTGTTGTCTTGAATTATACATAACAGAAATTTTACTGCACATCTTTTGCTCTCTCACAGATGCCTACTATTTCCAGTGTTAATGAGGAAGTGCCAGATACAGACACAGAAAAGACCTGATTTGGTCATATTCACTCTCTAACTGTCATGTATAATGCACTAAACAGTCCCCCATCCACAACCTAATACATATAAGATATAAATATGGACTACCATCATTCAATATCCCTTAGGTGTAATAATTCAACTGAAAAAAATCTAATCAATAAGCAAAAATTATGCAATTACATGCCCCAAATGTAATCAGTTTGTCAATGTAATCAGCTTGCCATTTCCATAAGGGATAGCTTTAGTGTAAATATGAAGTTTCTGTCATGTATTGTTGTTATTTTGCTGTGCTACCAATAATTTGCCACAAAATTAGCTTTCCAAAATTGATATGCAAATCTATGCTATTACGTCCTAAATCTAATCAGCATATTGCCTACAGGAGTAACTTGTGTAATTTTGAAATTTCTACCATGTGAGTTATGCTTGGAATCTACATGAAAATCAATTTTTCCTAATTATTATGCAAAATTGTGCAATCAAATGCCCCCAAATCTAAACATTTCGTCACTACAGGGGTAAGCCATCTATGCTGTATGTATGAAATTTCCTTACATGTTTCAGTTTTTAATTATCATGCTATCATAAATCACAAAAAAAATCCCAATTGATGTGTAAATTCATGAAGTTATGTGCCCCAAAATCTAATCAATCCATCAACTCCAGATGGTATATCTTTGGGGTAAGTATGAAATTTCTATCATGTACAATTCTAGAGCAATTAAAGTCTGCAATCATGAGTTTTCATTGTTAAAATGCAAATTTGTTCAAATGTACCCCATAATCTAATCACTTCATCACCTTTACAGGGAGTGTCTACAGTGTCAGAAAAAACTTTCTAGTTAGTATTGTTATTATGTGCTCACAAATGCTGAGACAGAAGGGTAATGACACACTGTCACATCTACACTTTTGTAGTGGCAGCACATAAATAGATAATAATACCAGTATCAAGCAACGATGGTTTCATGATGTCAATAATTTTTTTCCTTAAAAAAATTTCTCAACAAATTTGCTCAGGTACAAGATAACAAAATGTATTGCCCGAAACTATTTCATGTTCACAGATAATGACAAAAGCTATTTCTGAACTATGGATGAGAACTATAGGAAAATGATAAGCAAGTAAACAAGATAATACTTATACTTTAAACACCACAGTTACTTCAAAGGACATCATATAAATTTTCTTCTTAACCATACACTTTTTTCATTTGAGTTACTATAGTTTTTCTTCACAGCCACAGAAACTTTACTTTGAACTATCTGACTGATGCAGTGATTAAACGGGTGTTTGGTACTGTAAACCATGCAATCATGAGTTTTCCTTGTTAAAATGCAAATTTGTTCAAATATGTACCTCATAATCTAATCACTTCATCACCTTTACAGGGGGTGCCTACAGTGTTAGAAAAAAATTTTTAGTTTGTATTGTTATCATGTGCTTACAAATGCTGAGACAGAAGGGTAATGACACACTGTCACATCTACACTTTTGTAGTTGCAGCACATAAATAGATGATATCACCAATATCAAGCATTGATGGTTTCATGATGTCGATAATTTTTTCCCTAAAAAAATTTCTCAACAAATTTGCACAAGTACAAAATAACAAAATGTATTGCCTGAAACTATTTTATGTTCACAGATAATGAAGTATGGATGAGAACTATAGGAAAAAGATAAGCAAGTAAACAAGATAATACTTATACTTTAAACACCACAGTTACTTCAAAGGACATCATATAAGTTTTCTTCTTTAACCATACACTTTTTTCATTTGAGTTACTAAAGTTTTTCTTCACAGCCACAGAAACTTTACTTTGAATTATCTGCCTGATGTGGTGATTAAACAGGAGTTTGATACTAAAACCATGCTTATATAAAACTACCATTTGGTGCTATATTCCATGAAAATTATATAAAAACATTAAAATTACTAAGACAGCAACCATACTGATGTGCCATAGATACATACAACTAAAGGACATATGAATATGATTATTTTGGAGGCTTTTCTACCCCCACAGTTCAGTCTGTGAACAAGCTGCAATGCTGCTTCTTGTTTGGTTTTTGTGGGCTACATATCTTCAACAACTTGGCTGGTCTGATATACTTCACAAGTACTTGACCAGGCCTTTTATATGTTCCCATATTTGTTACCCAAAATGTTTCCAATAGATGTGGGCATAACATCAAAGTTCTGGGCCTTGAACACCAACACTGTTTCTCTTAATATATATGTGGTATTTACTGATTTCTGTGGTATCACTTTACAAAGTCATCAATGCCTGTTGTGCAAATAGAGAAATATTTTGATGTGACAACATGAAATCATGCTTTCCAAAATTTTCCATACACTTATCTTCCCCAACTGTGCTTCAGAAAATACATGGTCAGTGTATTTATTCAGTGTATATATTCATTCATTCCTAGTGCAAGTTTAAATCTTTAACAGTCAATCTGTAAAAAATCTTAATCCAAAATTTCTCTCACCATGATGGGTGATATTAGCAAACAACATTACTAATACCTTAAAGGATCTCCTATCATCATTATTGGTGCTAAAAGTTGCTTTGCTGGATTCACTGAGGATGAGGATGAACAAGCATCCAAATGCCCAACCAGATTACATGTGATGTAGTTTTCATACTAATTCCCTAATTTTGCATAACATACAAGGCAAAAGAGCAATCTTACAAACCCATGATAGTGTGCAGATAATCACAAAATGCAAAACAATGAAGGATTCCTGAAAGTTTTCCTGAAAGTTTATCATATTCAAAAGTTGTTGAAACCATTCTTTTTCTTCATTTAACATAATCACAATATCAATTTCAATAACAAACTTACTTTTTCAGGCTCCAACTGCAAAATCAAAGTGGAAGTATATTGCTTTGCACTTTCTTTTTGCAAGCTGACACACGTCTATACATTCATCACACTGAGGGTATACAGATTGTGTAAACACCTAAATACCTAGTAGTACTATGCAGAGAGGGAGTTTTACATTCATTGGGCCCCATCTCTTGAACAGTCTCTACTATCATACAACTTCTTAAATTTTCTTAAGCTGTCTGCATTAACCATGTCTTCAGCCATTTTCTTTGATTCATTCACCACTCTCAAACTATAAATTATTTAGGTACTTTATCAAATCTTCCATAAAAAGTATCATCAAATCTTCCATAAAAAGTATCTTGCTTAGTTTCATAATACGTCCTTGCATTATTCTTTCAATACATCTCTCAAAAAACTATTCACCGTCTACATCATAAACACCCTTCTCTTTCCAAGGTAGGCAAATTTAAGACCTCTAGCCTTTCCCTTTAACTCAGCTCTCTTAATTCTGGTACCATCTTGTGAATAGCTTGCCGAATATTCTCTAATCCATGAATTTGTATGCAGTTCTAATATTTGCTCGCAGACAGGTAATCTTAATTATTCTCCTTGGGCGGGGCTCTAGTGACAGGTTAGGGGGATGTCAACTCTCAGGTTTCTCACTCACTCAGGTTCCTGTAGCTTATTTCCTGCTAAATGATAATCATATCAAGGTTTCCTTACACTGTGACCTATCCTCATTACTTTATATACACTCAGGTTGAACTTCTTCAACCATGTGTTACATCAACTTTGGAGTACATCCAGTTCCCTTGGTAAGCTTATGCAACTCTCCATGCTTTCTAATTTCTCCATGACCTTTTCAACATTTCACAAAATATTCAGGTAGGAGTCCATACTCTGGCAAATCATTCATATAAATCAAAAAGAGTAATGGAACTGAACCCTGTGGTACTCAGGTGGTGACCTCAACCCATTCTGAGATGGCTCCTCTGACATGCATCCTTTGTTCCCTTCCACTAGGATAATCTTTTATCCACTGGAGGAATGTCCTTATTATTTGTGTCTAGTGATCCAGCTTCTTAATCAGTTTCCCATGCAGAACAGTGTCAAATGCTTTCTGGCAGTCCAGATACAAACAATCTATCCAGCCTTCCCTTCTGTAACAACCTATTTGTAATGTATGGAGGAGGAGTTTTACACTCATAGGGTCTCATCTCTTGAACATTATCTACTATCATACAACATATTAGATTTATGGATGGCATCTGCATTAAGCATGTCCTCTGTCATTCTGTCTGATTCATCTAACACTTAAACAATAAAAATATTTCTTTACATCTTTTTTGACAAGTCTGGAGTCGGAATCCACTGTCATCAATGTCTGGAGTCTGAGTCCACATTCTTCCATGTCTGCATTTCTTACTTAATTTCATGTTTTGTCTTCTGACTGCTCTATCCTTACATTTCTCAAAGATATGATTACCATTCATATCATCAATCATTTCTAAACCTTAAGGGAAGGTGATCAAGTCACCTCTAATGCATCTCTCTTCTAGGTGGAAAATTTAAAACCTCAAGCCTTTCCCCTGTAACTCAGCTCTCTTAATTCTGGTATTATCATCTTCGATGCCTCCTCAAGACATTCTCCATTAACTTGTCATGCTTCTTTAGGTGTAGTGACCACACTTGAGAAGTATATCTAGTTTTCATCTTATGCAGGATATGAACAGCTTGCTAAATACTTCTTTATCATATACTTGAAGGCTATTCTAATAATTGTCACAAGACAGTTTGCCTCCCAAACTATTCTTCTACCATGAGACTCTGGCAACGAGTTAAGGATGATGTTGACTTTAATCCCTTCTCACACACAGGATCCTGAAGCTTATTTCCTGATAAATAATAACCTTATTGAGGCCATCTTTCACTTTGTACCATCCTCATTACTTTACATTTGCTTGGATTGGATTTCAACCATGTTTCACACCAACTTTAGAAGCTGTTCTGGTCCTCTTATAAGCTAATGCTTTTCACTTCCCTCATGGCCTTTGCATCATCTGCAAACATATTCAGGTATGAGACCTTATACCTTCAAGCAAATCAATTACACAGATCAAGAAGAGCAATAGTCCCAGAACTGAACCTTACGGCACTCTGCTCATCACCTCAACACATTTGGAAAAGGCTCCTCTAACATGCATCTTTTGCAGAGCTTACTCTTTCATAGATATCTAGAAGGATTGTAACATACACAAGACTTTCACTAAAACCATGCTCTCTCTCTCACTCTGGTAATTTCTCCTCTGTATAAAGTCATCTATTTACTGATTATAATTTCAATAACCTTACAGACTACACTCATCAGTGAGACCAGTCTGAAGTTCAGCACCTCTTCCCACTATCCTTTCTCATAAACAGGTGTTACTTTTGACCTTTTCCACTCCCTTGGCAATTTATCTTGAACATTATTTCAAGAGAATTGTTTTTTGCATCTGTACATATCATCACATATGGAATACTCTGTTAGTGTTTTTCATATCTCAAATGTTTTCTGAGACCCCCTCCCCATTCCATTTCACTGGTGTTGGGATTATAGTGTCTTCCACTGTGAAAACAATTTTGAACTTATCATTCAGTTTCACAATTATTTGAACATCATCCTCAACAATTCTTGTCTCTGGATCCCTTTAACTGACAACTAACTCCAGTTGAATATATAAAAAACTTCTGCACTTTTTCCTGCCTTTTCCACAATATTCTTTTTAAAGTTTCTTTGTTATTCCTTTTCATCCCTCTAAACTTGTTCCTTGCTGTCTTATATTTCATAAATGCTGGCTGGCTGGAATGCCTCCTATATCTATGCCACTGTATATCTCAAAGCTCCTTTATTTCTGACATCTTCTATTAAACAATTCTTTCCTTTATCTTAACATTCTTTGTATTTGAGGCTTGTGGAATCCACATTTCCACTCTTTCATTGTAAATTTCAAAGCACCTCTCATCACAAGGCCCTGATTCCTGGCTACTAACTCCATTTCCTAATATATGTTATAAAAGAAAATGTTAAGGTTTGTTTAGTTTCCATGATTCTCTCTACTCTTTCAATCTCAACTTAACTCTGCACTTTTACTATCTTCACTTACTACTTAGTTAAACCAGAACAATGCGTGATCACTTTTTCCAACTGGTGTATCATATATATTTATCTCAACATATTAATAAATGGTCGAGGCCTAAACAAACTGATGTGATGATGTAACTTACGTGCTGAGGATTTGATTTTTCTAACAAAATGTTTGTTGTTACTCTTCATCTTTGTAAATCAAATTTTACTACTTTGAAGAACAGCAATAGATGAAAGGGAACTAGTAATTTCTTATACACATCTATGATAGAAATTATGTTTATTTTGAGAAAAAGAATGAATACCAGAATTAGAAACAGAGGGAAAATGAGCTCAAGCATGTAGAGTGGAAACATATGTGTAATAATGAACAAGGTCTGAAGCTGGAGAGAGGTCATACATAGAGAGAAGAAAGAGGATAAATGTTAGGACGGAATGCTTTGGGACACCACAAATTGTTGGAGAAGAGGGAGAAGTTGCTCTTCCAATGTCTGCTGTGATGAAACAATTAGAAAGGAAGCCATGTATTAGAGAAGAATAGCCAAAGTAAGAAAGTTCAGTAAGCAAAGGCTTATGTTGCACTCTGTCAGATGATTTAGAGATGTCATGGACCATGAAAAAAGATACACCAATATCCCTGAGAGAGGAGGACCAGAGGTGAGTCACAGAGATGACCATCAAAGGACTTTGGACTATAAAAGTTACACTGCTGATCTGAAAGAAGGAAATGAAACTGTAAGTGTTAAAGAAAGTGAGAGTTAAGAATTTCAAAGACTTTGAAGAAAAGAAGTGAAGGCAATGTGGTGCTAGAAAGTTTAAAACAATCTTCTCTCTTTGGGATACACTGCACCAAGTAATTATTTCAAGAACCTGGGCTTTCACACAGACAGAATAGGTAAGCATGATTGGAGCTAGCTCTGAGGTGCACTTCATTTGGACATAAGGAAGAATTTCTTTTGGGCTGTAAACCTTGTTCACTTGAAGTTAAGAAAGTACCTGGACGATCTTGCACAAGATCCCTTGCACAAGGGAGGATGTCGGGGAAGGACTAGGAATGGAAACATCTAAAGCAGAGTTAAAGGAAAATAAAGTGATAAAAAGAGTGGCTTTATCAGTTGGACATAACAACATACTGATCAGATCAGATCAGAAAAGAAAAGAAAAGGTAAAATTGCAGAAGTTATTGAGAAGCCTGTGGTTAAGGGTCAGAAAGATTAATTATCTGAAAAAGTCAAACCAGCATGATTTCTTATTAAGAAGGCAAGTTTGACACTACAAAGAACAGTTCTGTAATGATTCGGAACAGAAATGAAAGAGAAATAAGATTCACTAGAAAAGAAGTTTCAAGGCCTGATATACTCTGTCCTTAATGCAACAGGCATGACAGCAAGGGCTATGAAACCATGATTGGGGGGATGATATATCAAAAGAAGAATTATAGGACTCTATCCCAGTCACAATGAGCTTCACTGTATGGTTGGTATGACTAGTGGCATCCAAGCCAACAAAGCAATAATGATCCCAAGGAAAGTCAGTAAAGGTATGTCTCACTTATTCAGCAATATATCTTCTTGAAAAGGTGTTCATGCAATGAACTCTTATTTAACGAATTTCAATTTTCCCAAGGACCCCTTATTATGTTAACAGTTAAGATACATTTCATTGCAAATATCATCAAGTCAAAAACCCAAGCTGTAACTGAGAAGTATTCTAGCCCACAGAATTTAGACCCCAAATCCTAATCTAACAAGCATAAACTTTTTTTACAGGTACTTAATATGGGTGTTGACCAGCTCAAACAATTTAGACACCAAAAGATGACCGAACAATATCAATTACAATTTTACTATGGGATACTCACCAGTGCTGAAGATTGATGCTGCTTTTGGTGGCCTGGCATTGTTGGCTGGAGGTAGAGTTGGTTAGTAGGAGGAGAGGATACAAGCATCATGTATGGTACAGTTTGTAAACAAGTTAAATAGAAAGAAAAATCATCTCCCTCTCCTCCTACATTTGGAGATGTCAGGTGTGTCACCCACACCTGCCTCCACTTCTCACTCAGCAGCGGACCAGGCCAATACAGAACTATTAATATAACTTTCTTTGTACTGTCTCTTGAATGCCAGTCTGTCATTTTATGGAGAGAAAACCTTTCAAAGATTCATTTTTTGTACATTTTGCATCACTTGTAAATAGTCACTAAGTTCAGTGTTACCTTGGTCATTGGAATTCCAAGTCCAAAAGGACTAAGATTATAAAATAAGTTTTTGGTGAACATCTACTCCTTAAGTGAAACTTATCTGTATAAAAGCTGTGCAAGGAAGACCACTGAGCCCTCCAAAAGCCAAAGCTGGTGTTTTGAGTAGGAGAAATGGGGTGAACATGCCTAGCTGCAAGTGTTATAGATAAGTATCATTGAAAGTCCCCTAAGGGAACACAAATATTGCATCTACAGTTGGAGGGCTCAGTTGTATAAGATGTTGAGTATGTACAAGGAATGATTTTGACAATCAAGAACTTAAGTTTGGTGTTTAATCAGATGATTCAGACAGATACAAAAAAAAAGCAATGCTTCACAGCGAGAGATCAAATGCTCAGTGAGTTGTACATAACTGGAAAAATTGGAGAGAAATAAACAAACCATAAAAGTACAGTTATAGATGGTAAAGAAATTTGAACCAGCTGGTTCTGAAACTGGAGGAATCCAAATCTATGAGGCAAGCAACTGTGTTTTTGTATTGCAGTAAGCATAGACACTAACTGGCGTGGAAATTTTGGTAAAGAGCTTTGTTAAAGATGTGACAGCGAAGTGGAGAGGTATCCTTGGCCAGTTGGGTTTCAGAAAGATACGGTGACAGAACAGCCAGAGTACCAGTATTCATCAGAGGGGAAGTTGGTTCTGAGACCACGAATGTTGTAAAGGTGAACAAAGAAAGAGCAAAGTCTAAGAGCCATGTTGGTAGAGGTGAAGTGGATCCCAGTCACTTGATGTCTGTTAACATAGCCCTAAGAACGGTTCAACTCTTCTCAACTAGCGGTGATATTCTGACTCGGTGCTGGAGAAACAAACTTTGGATGTTCTTCCATACAGTATATAAGTACCTAGCTTGGAAATTTGTAATCTAGGATAAAGACTCTTACGAGTTATGAGCTGTCAAAAGTTATACATGATATGAAGAGAGCGTATCCTTGAGGACTGAGTTTCAGCAACCCAAGTGTAGGTGAGGCACACATGAAACACAAAAACCAGGTCCAGGGAGAGGAATGTGATATTCACTCCAGTGTTGGCTCACTACACCACCATAAATAACCCTCCTACTACATGGGGAATAGTATCTCCCTAGTTGGTGGTTGCCTGCCACCTTTTACTTGCTTGTTATCTGTTACCTTTGCAGAAGAGATTTTCAAGTCATTGTGACATTTCAATCTCTAACTTCTGCTGTCAACTTTATAAGCATAAAGATTAATGATGTATCATGAAGATTAACTAACTTTATATATTTCTATGCATATTATGTTTAAAAGTAGTAAACAGAGTACATTTTAATTGAAAATACAAATAATCAATTGACCATTCCAAAAAAATTCTATTCCTTTAAAAGTTTTTCACCTTTCTCAACACGAATTAATTCAAAGTGTCAATCAACGGCCTACCAGTCAATTTTTTTCACTTGCTCCTGTCCTCCTTGTTTTCTTCAACTTCCTTCAGTATATTCCCTCCTCTTTAAAGTGAACTTTTGATGTCCTCAGTCCATCTCATCCAAGGATGTTCTCCTAGACATCTGCCTTAAGGGGCTGAATTAAAATACTTCAAGGCATATCTCGTCTTCCATTCTTTGTGTATGGCCATACCACTTTATTTTGCTCACTTCAGTTATTTACAATATGGCTGTAGCATCCTCTTTAATCTTGGTCCATCTTATCTCATCTCTGATTAACCTCAGTGCTCTCATTTCAGCAGCCTTGATCTTTGAACTTATTTTTGTTTTGAGTGGCCATGCTTCTGATCCACAAACAGAAATGGGTCTTAGGACAGTGAAAGAATGTTTCGTAAATGAATGATGTACCATAGTGAAGGTTAAATTGCATTTAATAACTCTGTTGTTTATTTTCATTTGCGGATGTGTTTCATCACTAAATATTACTCCTAAGTATTTGAAATTACTCACTTACTGCAGCTGGTGCTCTTCAATATACATTTTTTTATGTTTCTATCAACAGTCATCATTTCCATTTTACTTTCAATAATTTTCATACAGTTTCTGTCCAAACAATCTGCCCACCTATCCATAGCATCCTGTAAGTTTACTTAATTTTCTGTTATAACAGCAACATCATCAGCATACGGTAATGTTATTTCTTTATCTTCTCTCAGGCATGTTTCTCTCAAACATTTATCTATAGATATTTATTTATCTATTTATTATACTTGATTGCTGTTTCCCGCATTAGACGAAGAAAGGTCCATTCACTCATATGCACACACACACACACATATATATATATATATATATATATATATATATATATGTATATATATATATATATATATAT
>JAYMFT010010434.1:0-16901 GCA_038088735.1 Panulirus argus
CCATCATGCAAAAGACCCGACAGCCGCACCCTTGTCCACTGCCTTCTAAGATGTCCCCACACACAACGCTTCCGTGATGCCTGCTGGACCACCACTCCACGACCCCCAAACATGACCCTCCCCATACTGGCCAGACATTATGTAAATAATATTGATGCTGTGTTGCAGGAATATCCTAACTTCCTTAGGCTTTAGTAAGCTCCTTTGTAATATTTATATGTACTCACAACACTCGCCAGGTGCTTCTGGTATTATTGTACAGGGGTACCTATTGACAGTTCTAGGATCCCGATTCCTCTATCAAGGACTAAAGTACTGAAACTGAACTTATTGTATTGTGGTCTTAGAATTATCCTTGACACCGGAAAAACGTGTTAAAGATTTTCCAGTTGGCGGATGTTGCTTCATGTTGATGGGCTTAATGACATTCATGTTGATGGGCTTAATGACACTGACATTTGACAATCCTAAAGGCCAAACAACTTTTCTCGGGTCTTAAATATCAAGTATTACATCATCACAATGACCACTCCTCCTGATTACACAAACTCAGAGTTTAACATCTAGCAACATAACGTATACTGAGTTTTTGAAGTTTTAAGACATTAAAACCACCGTCAACTATGCTCAAATATTACGTCACAAGACCTAAAATGTGCCTGTATGTAGCCACCAGAGAAACCATCCCCCGTCACTCTCTCCGACTCCACACGACACCAGACAGAGCAGTTCCCCTCCGGGCACCAACCTTTTGGACCAGCGGCCTCCCTCCGATTGGCCTCAGAAGAGTGCTTTCTCCAAAATATCTCGCCGGCGACCCGACCTTGGCGAGACAAAGGAGAGTGAAAGCCTAGACCGCTCCGTTAAGGGATCCAGCATCACAGATGCACAGTTGCAACCGCCTCCTCCACGCACGAGCGTCCACCCAACAAGATTAGAACCTGGCTGGCGTCACTGCTGTCTCTAGTTGCCCCGAGTTCCTCACTTTCTCTCCTCCTCGATGTTAACTAACTGGAAAATTCGCGTGTTAGCAACAGGATATAATCCTACGATAAGAATTCAATCTTGTAGCTGCGTAGTCCATTTTATCGCCTAGAGTGAATCTACCGTATCAACACTTGCCCTGTTACCACCCCGGGTTAAACTACTCAACAACCACTTGCTAACTTCCATCCAGATCAATCTATACATCTAAACTGGTAATAAAAGTGCCAGAGGCCTTCTCATCAGCTTTTGTCATACCATACAGTGAACTTCTCTAAAGCCTGAGTCCAACCTAAAAGTGTAATCTGGGCAACAAAACCTGAGCACTTCTTACCGCTTAGGACCAGCCCATACAGAGCAAATGGACAACAACAACATCAGAGTCTTCTCCTTATCTTCGGCCAGCCTGAGTATGACCACTTGACAACAAAAGCACAGGAGGAGCTTCATCTGAGCGTAAGTCCAGACCCATACGTGTCTTTTGGATGAAAACACCAACTGATTTCTCACCGCTTGAGTCCAGCCACTTCACGGCAGTTGGACAAGATCAGGACCAAAGTTCCTCTTCTGTGCTTGATTGCATCCCATTCATGGCAAATGGGCATCGGTAAAATCAGAGGTCTTCTCTCGAGCTTGATTCTAGTCCATACATGGCTGCTGAGAACAAGCGGCATCAGAGGTCCTTTGCACGCTTTATTCTAGCCCACACACGGCATCTGGAACACAACAGCACCATAAGGTGTTCTCCAACTCTATTGAAGCCAACATATATCATGTGGAAAGCAAAAAATTCTGTATGACCTCAGCCCAATCAGCAAGCAACAGTTGGATAGAAAAAAAATAAAAAAAAGTCAAAAGGCTTTTTCTTTGCTTCAGTCCAGCATGCAGGCGACAACAGATCACTGACTTCAAAGGGCTTTTCCTCGCGTGATACCATCCTTTCCTGGAAGCTGGTTTACAAGATGGTTAATTACCTGCCTTGAATCCTGACCACACACGGCAGTAAGTCACGAAATAGTCCAGAGAGCTTTTCCCTCTAGCCCGTATCACTCGTAGCAGCAGAACAGCAACAAGTCCAGTTGGCTTTCCGCCTAGTTTCAGTCTAGCTTGCGTATGGCAGGTGGACGGCAGCATCCTTAAAAGACTCTTCTTTAGTACGAGTCTAGCTTAGTCACGGTAGGAGAACATCTGCACTAAAGGGCTTTTTCCAAGCTTAAGTTCAACATCTGGGAGACAACACCAGAGAGATTCTTACGACTTTAGCCCTACCTAAACATGACGGATAGACAACAGAAACACCAAAGGTATTTTCACGTGTTCGTGCATTGGTCGTTAATGTAAGATAATCAACAGCAGCTCCAGAAGGTCTTTCCTTAGCATAACTCGAGCCAAGTCAGAACAGCTGGAGAATAACGATAAATCTGATCATTAGTGTCTGGGTCATGACAAAGGAAAGTCCTTATTACCACGTCGAGCTTAAACCGGCTGTTAACTGGCCTTGCTATGACATCTGGTATTCTATCTAACTCACGCATTGCATTCCGCCGCTGTTGCCAGTAACGAGACGTTAGGTGTTAAGGTAATGTTTTATTATCTACTTACTGGACAGTTCCACATGTAATGCGTGGGGACAACATCCCACATGCGTTAAGACAGTCCTCCCCTCCTCCCCTTTCGACACACGATTTACATGGGCACAGCTTCCAACGTGGTGTGTGAGAGTCTGCTTAAACTAATTCATGTCATAAGAATAACGAGTCAAAACTATACATCTTTCTTAAGACATATGTTACAAATCATAGTCCTCATTGAGGTCAGACCTTAAAGGAAGTACAAGAAAAATAATAATTAGATGGTAAGAAGTAACGAGAAAAAATCAAAAGAAGAATCCAAGCTTTACAGCATGAAAAAGTAAACAGTGTAAGAAAAGACATTACTTAATTCCACGCTGGAGTTCCCGTCGGCCATAATCATGTGACGCAACAGCTCAGAGTATTATCAAAGTCTCCCTTCTGGCAGAGCAGAAACCAAAGCAGTGCCCCTTCAGGCAGGTCAGAATGCCAACCCTGCTACGAAAGGCAAGTAGACTCGACTCTGTCAAACAGATGTATAAAGCCTGAACTGGCCAACATGTGATAGCAGCACCCTGAACGAGGATAATTAGTCATTTGTACAAGTGGAACAACTGTCCAAAGGAAAGGAATTTTCGGATTTTTTGGATTCTTTGAGGCAAACGTAGCTATACATGAAACTTAAAAGATTTCCAAACAAGTTAAAGTGAGCGTAGCAAATTATGTAAATATGAATATTTTTTTCTGTTTACGATCATTCATAAAAATTCATTTCATGACAGGCACGATGAGGCTATGTGCTTCTAATGTTATGATATTTTTCGTATTTTGATATGTTGTACATTTCATTACTTTCATCTAATCTGAAGTTGTCATGTACTGTAGTCAAAAATAATAAAGAGTAATGATAATGATAATCATAAAATATCATAATAATGATAATAATTATAACAATAATGATAACAACAACAACAACAACAATAACAACAACGATAATAACAGTAATAGAATAATATGAAAATAATAATAATAATAATAATATCAATAATGATATTAATAATAATAATAATAATAATAATAATAATAATAATAATATGATTATAATAACTGGTTCATTTAATTTAGGCAGTTATTCGGCTGAAAAGACACAGTTGAGAAGTTACACAGAACTGGGAGATCAAAATAGTAATTAGTAAACTAATCATAAAACAGCTTAAGATTAAGGTGGGGCTGGATATTTCCACCCTTTGGATAGGAACGTGAATGAGGTACATCCACTAAGTCAGGGTGGCAAATTATACAAGACATTTTGCAGAATAAATACTGTGGTTTACACTTTATTCACTTAGTGATAATTAGATGAACATTAAGTGATTGATAGCTACATGTTCAATGAGTTACAAATATGGTAGTTGGTGATCTAACGTGTATACTACCACAACACATAATCAACTTTAGTACTCATTCCAGGCTGCATTTAAGCTTCGAAGGGCGGCAGCTTGCCTGATTTCTGATCCCTCATATAGTCTTCCAAGAAAGTCTGTATAGACATGTCCCCAGCCATCCTGGGATCTGTATTTCAGTACAGACAGGCCCCTAAACATCCTGGGATCTGTACTTCAGGAGAGACATGCCCCCAACCATCTTTAGATCTGTACTTCTGCAAAGACTTGCCCCCAAGCAACAGGGATCTGTGGTTCAGAATCAACATGCCCCAGGTCATCCTCGGAGAAGATGACAGATTTTTACGTCAGTTTCCACTGCAACTGATTGTCATTAGCTGCAGCTCCCCTGGAAAGCCATACACCTAGCTGAAGGTGCACATACACACACACATGTATAGTAGAGGAGATGGATTAAGAGATGGGGCCTCAAGGGTGTAAAATTCCCTTCCCATACAATACACAAGTAATTACACACACACACACACACACACACACACACACACATATTACTGAGAGGTCTGACAGGTATCTAAGTGGGAGACCTTATTATCACAGCAAGTAGGGCGAGGTGAAAAGTGGGTTCCCAAAGGGCTCAACGCTGGGGCCGCGCTAAAATTCCGTTATCGGGCATCCACCTGTTTGTATGCCGATATGCTTTTCCGAAGGTTTATGATGTGTTTTGCACGATTCTGACATCCAATTTTACTGCAGATCACTGCCTTTTCAGACAGCTTCCGCCACCTCATCCAGTGATAATGGGGGACCCCAGTGGGAAACTTTTTTGTATGTTGAAGGCTCCAGTCACGGACAAAAGTCCACATCAAGGTCGGGCCCCAGTTGAAATATAGAGAGAATCAAGAAACGGAAAAAGAAAAGACAAGGAAAAGTATTTACGAATTTTTGAAAGAGTGAAAGACCTGTCTTTTGAAATGCGCCAGGTCTGAATTACTGGGGAAGACATGTGAAGGTACAGAGTTCCAAAATTTCGACGTGTAGGGAAAGAAACAGTTGTCAAAACAGCACACCCTTGAGATGCAGATGGCCACACAATAATCATGTGATGTAGCATCTTTCTGAGTTATGAATGGTTTAGCTAGTGGTGGGGGCACACAAGCAGCCAGCTGTAGAGAGTAAAAACAAAAGCAATGCCAATAGAAGAGGGAAAGTGAACCAACATCGTGGAGTAGGGCAAGAGAGTCAAGTTTGGAAGTTAGCCTGGGGCTCAAGTCTGTCAAGCAAGGAGACAGGGCTAGAACCACCCCAAATGTGAGAGCAGTACTCCATACATGGACAAATCAGTCCCTTTTGTAAATGGCACAACCGTTCAGAAGAGAAGAACTTAAGATATCTAAACAGGACACCCATTTTCTTAGAGGCTGACATAGCTATTCACATAATGTGGGGTTTCCAAGAAAGAGTGGATGTTACAGTAATAGCAAGTATGCTAATTGAGTCAAGAGGTGGAATTACAGAACGGTCAAAGGAGAGAGGAGAGTAATGAAGAGTTTCCGATAAAGAGATGGGTAGAAACTGGGTCTTGGAGGCATTAAACTTGTCTAGATTTTGTCTACCCCGCTGAGATATCCTGTCCAAGTCTGAGTTTATTGAGGAAGCTGTGTTAAGGCGAGATGCAGAGCGAGTGAAAGAAGAGGGGGCAGAATTGAAGGATGTAGATGAATGCAGCGCCGAGTCGTCAGTGTATGAGTGCATTGGACTGTTTGTAGAGGAGAGGAAATCGTTGAAACAAAGGAGAAAAAGTGTTGGAGACTGGAGAGAACCTTGAGGGACACCGCTGTTGATGGAGAAAAGAGAGAGGCTGATCCATCAACAACCACAGAGATACATAAGCCGCAGAGGAAGCTAGATATGAAGGAGCAAACTGAGGGAGGGAAGCCAAAAGAGGGGAGCTTAGAGATGAGACCCTGATACCACAAACTATCGAAAGTCATAGATATGTCAAGGGTGAGAAGTCACAAAAACTAATGATTTAAGATGGAAATGAAGGTCAAAATCGTTCAAAAGACGCCAAAATCCATCGAAAAATAATTTCAACCAAACCAAATCTAACAAACGAAACCTAACTAGCCTACCCTAACCTTACAAAATTTGTTGCATGTCCGAAACGGTAATAAGACCAGGGCCACAGCTGTTTCTAGTCTACGCAAATAATTTGCCAAGCGAGATACATTCTTACATTAAAATGTTTGTGTGTGATGATATCATAAAAATGTAAAACAGCGGAGACTGAAATATTGCAGTGGTCGATCAAAAAGAAAATCGCCCTCAAGTACATGGACAACAAATGTTCAGGAAAATATAAATAACCTACGTTCGCCCTATGCCGGACTATGCCACAAGAGTCTGGTCACCTCGCTGAAAGAGCTACAGAAGACTGCCGAAAAATGTCCAGATGAATGCAACAAAAACGGTAATGGAACTGCAGGGAACGAACTATGAAAAGAGTGGGAGGGCCCTAATTCTCCCCACGTTGAGAGGGAGGGAGAATAGGAGACATTATAGCTACATATAAATTTCTCAAGAGGCCAAAACGATTTTAACATAAAACAGTTTTTTGACAAAGTCCAGAACAGGAGGGCACAACTGGAAATTAAGAGAAGGGTATGGAAGGAAAGGAGAGTGTTCAAAAGCGCCAAGCCAAGCGGAAGCTACTATTACTGCAAAATTACAGTGATGTTATGTCCATAAACTTAGATAAGAGGAGAGACTCCACGACCCCTATACAGAAATAGGTAATAACGTTATTACATGCTAGTATGTTAAACTGAAAAGATTCTCGAATACTTACTCAAACAGGGTCACTAACGCGACATAAGAAGGATAAAGTAACTTTCATAATGATTTCAAGGAGATTCTCTAGTCATCCTTTCAATAACAATATCAGTTGTTACTCGATGCGTTCAGCGAAGGAAATAGTAACCTTAGTATATACAAATAAACAACATATTTGACCAAAACAATGGAACATGTCACAGTCATCGTAAGTACCTGTCCGCAGACAGGGTGAGGAGTTATGTGGAACCTTGTGGGACGATCCTGGCAGAGTAACGCATTTCTCTAATGAAAATACAGCCCTGCTCAGAGTCGAGAGGTGGACCCGTGACCCGTCAGGTGGTAAAATGCGGTCGACTGAGTGTGACCCACCGTCCTGCCCTGCTTGTCCTAACCGACTGCCACTGCACTTGTCAATTAATTATCACCACATCCTATTGTTCAACAACATATGCAGATGGTCATATTTATGAGTTTTGATTTACACTAAAATGATGTACATAAATATTCACGATCCATACTTAGCACCAAAAAAACAATGAATTTTACATAATACAGTAAATATGTTCGTCCGTGTCATCGAATTTTCATCACCACTGATCCCTGAAAATACACACAGGTTTATATTATACACAGTATGATCAAATCCATTCTTATTACATCCGTCTTGTCGACACATGATATTAGGAATACAATTCATTCCTCGCCCAAAAGGAAACAGTATTTCCATACGATATGATTCGTCTATTTGTTAACTAGACAATCACAAGCTAGAACAACTAGGAACACCAACTCACACTCAAAGCGTCCGTGTTCGTCACTAATATACACAAAGTTTACAGAGGTTCATAACGTTCTTTTTCCATTAATATAAATGTTTTGGCAGGACGGACAAAAATTTTCACTCTATCGTGAGACAACATAACAGATTACATAGAAATAATTACATATTCTGTGCTTCAAAGAGTCAGGAGTAACGATATATCTCCTTTTCGTAGCGTTCAATTTTGAAATACAGCGATATAAAAACAAACTCCATTGGCTTTACCTTTGATTTGCGTTATTCATTTTATCTGCATGAATTAATGAGTTGTGGTAATTATGCACCACAATGGGAAACTGGGATGTGTTTATATGTATTAGACAGTAATGATATGCCATTATTAAGGTTTGACCCTCTCTTTATATCGTGACATGATAATATTGATATTTATCACACAAACGAGAAAAATAACACACAGGATGGACTATCCTTTCTTCATACTTGTTGTAACGGTACCGCACACACAGTGGGAAAGGGAAGACTGAAATCAAGTGCTTATTAAAGAGATTCATTAGATGAAATCTATTTCATTGAACAAATGCAACCTAACAGATATCAGTCCAGACAGATTTCCTATTTTTACAGATTGCAGTAGACAATTGAGGCATCACGTTTGAGAAGTTGGGACAAAGTCTCCGACAGTGTGTTGCCATGCCGAAGGTAACTCTCGCTTCTGCAGGGGGCCACCTGACCTTCATCGAAGACATACCCTATGATTACTACTCTAGCATGTTCAGACTCACTCTTGTTCCAGCTGATGGTGAGGTGAGCGCTGGGCACTTTGTCACAACCTCATCCTCGTCGGGTACTGCTGCCAAGACCCGCCATAAATGATGAAGTCCTTAATATGAATATACTCTCACCCCTCTCGAAGTCAGTGATGAGCCTTTGAAGAAGACACTTGAACGATGCATTCTTCATGCCAAAAGGTATTAGTCGATTGTGCAACAATCCACTGGAAGTTGTTTAGGCAGACATTCTTTACTGTCAAATGTGTTTCATAGTAACTTTTCAACAAGTTTGTTTTTGTTACAGTATGAGCCTTTCCAATCCTGTCGATTAGACTGCTAGTTCTGGAAAGTGGACACTAGTCAGTCCTGGTCACTTCATTCACGTCGGTAGTCTGCACATCAACGAAAATTTGTCCACATATACGGCGACGGCCACTCACTGTCACTAGGTTCATTGATACAGTTGTCCAACAGGAAGATAATCTACCGCTTCAGGCAGTCTTGCCAAGAAGGATTAATCAAGTAAGAATGTAGCTCAACAGGTCTCGCATCACCATCGTTTACATCATGTTGCATTAAAAAAGTTTGCTCAGTCACATCACTGATTATGGATGGATATTCTCTGGTCATGGTACTTATCTAATCTTGTTTTTCACTTGTCAAATGACCCATCTTTTTAATGAAATCATTCACGATATTAAACTTTGCCTGTTTGCAATACTTTCAATTGCAGCGCACCTTAGAACTCTAGGTGGAAGTCACTTTACTTATGCTGGCTAGTACGTGCATCACTTGTTAAAGCAATCCTTACATGAAGTTGGATCCTTGGTCATGTGGAATAGATTTAGGTGAAGAATTTAAGAGATTTTATACGCACTGTGGCTGAAATTTTTTCGCGAGGGAGTCGCTTCATGGAAGCGAGTTGATGCACACATAGTAGTTAAAAGGTATTGATTATCTGAATCAGTTTTAGGGAACGGACGGACACGCTCCATTATTACTCAGTTAAAAGGTCCATCAAATGCTAGTGTGGATATCAGGGGAGCCGCTTTGATCTTTGATGTGGCTACCTACGTTGTGGCAAATATGGTATGGTTTGTGATATACGGCTACATCGTGCTTTGACTTAGGCTAAATGATCTACGTCTGTATTTTACGGTAGGTCTTCCTAACTTCTGGATGATTCAACACAAGTATGTCACGTCCTTGTGGCACAGCCTATTACACCTTGGAACTATCACCTCAATCAAACCATACAACACTTCATCTGCCGGTATTTCTGACGATCTTCACTTTCTAATTAACACACGTTTCTTTTAGAACAACAGTTTGCCAGACTACTTGCTTCCTCCTCACTTAATGATTCATCTATTAACTCATTCAATTGAGGATCTTGACCCTGCGCCTCACTTAACTTTCCACGTGTAACAGGAGATTCAGTTACACTGTTCACCACTTCAGTAGAGTTATACCGATTGTCGCTAATATTCTTAGTACAAGATATCACTTACCTCATGATCATAACCATGAGTGAACATTTCCCTTAAACCTAAGTAATCAGCGTCCTCTTTCTCGGCTGACTTTCGTGTGATGGCTCTTGTAACTGCACACGCTGGAAACAAAGCAGAAATTTCCGTCTCCAGTTGTTCTGTGCCACTATTCACTGTGGCTGTACTTACCACTATTGAGTCAGATACTTCAGTACCGTTTTTCTCCCGCTTAGATCATTTCCTAGAATAAAAGACACACCCTTTGACTGGGAAAGCAGACGCTAACCCTACAGTTACAGGACCTGTTACTCTATTTTTCACTATACTTCACAAAGAGGAAAATTCACAGAGAATCCTAAACACTGAAGAAATACCTCAGTACCTTTGGAAATCTGCTCACACAACGGCAATGAGCCATCAGACATGTAAAGCTGCGAAATTCCCGTATCTCATTATCTGTACAGGTTTCAGGTTGGCAGCATCACCTACTAGAGTGATAAAATCTTCAGACATAAATGGTTTGATTTCCTTATCCACAGAGAGTGTCTTTGACAGGAATAAAAAAACCATGAATACTGACTAATGTAAACACTTCATTTGTAGTAGCAAAACTTTTTGTTTGGCTCTTGATGTCAATTAATGCATTTGAAATCGTCTTACCCTAGTTGTTCTTTGTATATAAACACATATCGGACTTAACATGTCCTTCCTTATGACAATATCTACAGACAGACACGCGATGAAGTTAGCTGTCCTCTGATGTCGATCTGAAGAGGTATACTTATTCAAGCCAAAAGCTGGAGAGTTAACGTCCAATCTATCAATGCCATAATTGGACAGTCTCTTTACCTTGATTACGCTAAATGATGTCATCACACTGATGATGAAGTTACTGCATAGGAAAATTGCCACTGTGATTAAGTGCATAGTCATCCGGACGACTAGCAACATGGCTCGATTCATTTGCTTTCTGCTTATCTAAATAGGTTATTATATCAAGGATTATACATTTCTTTAAACTCTTTAAAATCAATCGGCTCAAGTTTTATAACTTTTATTCACTTCCTTAGAGTCACACCAGTGGTCAAATAGAATTTCTATTCTCTCGAGCAAACTCAGCAGAGGTCTGATAATCCTTCTATCTCGTCCTGATAATCTTTGTTTCTCCCATCTCTCAACTTTTGGCGATAATGCTTAAGCAGTAACAATTAAGGCTTTATGACAGCAGGCATAACATTATTATAACCACTACTGTGTTCATCATGCACTGGAGGACACACTTCCTGAGCCGCACCTGCTGGCAAACAGTGAATCAGTACACACCACGGTACCTGCTAACCTCTGGATATGAAGACAAACAAAAATAGCATCCATCTCAGGAAACACCTTCTAATGATTTCTCATAATTTGCAACATGGAACATCTGGTCACCCGTAATTTTCTTTTGCAACTCCAACTCTTTCATTTCAATTTTCTGCACGGCTCAAAACTCGGCAGACTTAATTGGCGCACTAATTCTAATGTCTTTATCCATTCTCACTTCTCAGATGTAAGGAATTCCAAGACTTTAGTTCAAACTTCTTGTCTTACCAATTCTTCAGTCATAGATTTTTTGATACTTGATTTAATCATAGTTTGTTTTAAAATTACCTATGTATAAGTGAGCCAAACCTAAACATTCCGTCTTCCTTAATTCTATAAGCATTTCTATCCTGAGAAAATCAGCAATTCTCTTACGAGAAAACGTTGTTTCATTAAACAACTGAAAATATATCATAATAACAAAGGAGATTCTCCCGGACGGGTCTCTAGTTAGGCTATATGCGATACTCTTATGTTACAGGAATCACTAAACCTTGCACAGACTCGGTCACTAACACGACACAAGAATGATAAGGTAAAATTCTCATTAAATTTGAGAAGATTATTGTGTAATCCTTTCAATACAAATATCGATTGTTATCCGATGTGTTCATTTAGGGAAAAAGTAACCACAGTATTTATAAATGAATATCCTATTTGACCATAACAATGGAACGTGTCACAATCATCATAAGTACGTGCTCGTAAACAGGGAGAGAAGTGTGTGGAACTAGGCGGGACGCGCCTGGCAGAGGAACACAGCTCACATATTAAAGTCAGAATCGCCTCAGAATTGAGTGATAGAGCCATGATCGTCAGACGGTGAGGCGTGGTGGTGTTTAACCTGCCCCGAGGATTTAGTTTCTCTAGATACTGGAGTGATTCGCGGTATCTGTCGGCAACCACCGCTTGGTCGGCGCAGATCCTCAATCACAGCTGATAAAGGAGATTGCGTAAAGACAGGATTGAATTGAGACAGGCCTTCAGATTGTTCGCCGTTTCCAACGTTAGCAAAGTAGCGCCGAGAACTTATGAAGTATAATACCCATTCGTTTACATCCATTTTATAGTTGTTTGTGTATAATGCACTGGAACCGCAGCCCCATATCCACATCCAGTTTCCACAGAACATTCCAAGATTCCTCCGGCTACTTCACACGCCTTGGATCAGTCCACTGAGAGCACGTCGCCCCTTGTGTACCAAATCGCTCCAATTCACTTCATCTCGTGCACGCCTTTCACCCTCCATGTTTAGGCCCCAAGCACTGAACATATCCACTCCATTCTCCCATCTCCAATTCGGAGTCCCCTGTCTTCCGGTCCTCTCCGCTTCTAATATAGTAGACAAAGAGGATATAGGTAAAGAGGATATCGGTCTTCTTTTTCAACTTCCGCTCACTCATTCTCCATGTTTTTAAACCATTTCAGCACACCCTGTCGTCAGAGAACAACTCAGTCTACAAGCATCGCGTCATTCAGTCCGAGGAAAACGTCAGAATGAAGGCGGCATTTACCACAGGATCCCCAAACAGAAAGAAAAGTAGACTGAAAGCCATGGTATCACTTGTCTGGCATTCGCTCGGAGACACGTCCACGAGACATTTGATTGCTAGGCAAGGGTTGCCTTTTCTGACAAAATAGAAAACAAAATTCTCAAGTGCCCACGGCCAACGTCACTGTTCTCGAGGGACTAGCATGCGTTACAACCCAGACAACATCTACCAGGTTGCCAGAAGCGCCCACATAACGGTCGACCTGTGGAGGTGGATACATCTGTTTGGTGTGGGTGAACTGACCGCTATCGATGGTCGTTTCACCGCAGAAAAATATCTGCAAGTACTGGAGGAGGTGATGGTGTCTACAGTTCCAGCTATGAGTCTACCTTTCCATCATTTAATTTTCATGCAAGTATGAATGATTATTTATCAAATTAGTTTCATTTGTATAATGATTATCGTTTCTTTCAACTAAATCATATAGAGAAATTTGTTGTCCATCAACCTATATATCTGCCTAGATGTTCTACCTACTTGCTTAAGTCAATATATCTATCTATATATTGATTTTTCATATCAATTTAATCTTATTACAAACTACAGATCGATGTTCCTTTTTTCCCATGACAACTGCACTGTCCATATTGCAAGAATCATCCAGCAATGGTTCGCAGAAGAAGACACTGATCTTCTGGACTGGCCTTGCTAAGGTTCCTATATAAATCCACTCGAAAACCGGAAGGGAAACATCCTCCGGTCGTGGGAACACTGGTAAGAACAACCAACACATAAGCTTCTCCAATACACTGAGGAAGATTGGGAGCTTTTTAGAAGTGATCAAATTGTGTATAACACGGTGGCTTCAGTCCGAGTTGGCGTACGAGAAGTTATCGAAAACGAAGGTGGTTGGACTAGCTGCTGGCAGTAATTGTGATAATCACCTGTCGCTCTTTTGTGTTGTTATCCATTTCACGTTTAGATTTGAGAATATATCGTTTGGTTTGTTTTTTAAAGATATTTTACTTGCTTAGTAATGCTATCAATGAATACAATTATGTTTAGCAAGCGGTTTTTACCTAGGGAGCAGCAAACCATTTACTAATGCGGTGGTGCTTGGACCGGAGTATAAAAACAGCGGAGTGGCATGTCAATTTCTGGCTTAGAAAGAGAATTCAAACTTGGGTAATAACTAAAAGAAAAAGAGAAAAAGAATCTGAATGATTTCTTTTATCGCAGTTCCCATGTTAACAACGCAACATGATAATTAACAGCCTACTTAAAAAATGAAACAATCTGGGAAGGAATGGGACGAGGAACTGGATGTGTATGTGTTGGTGGCTTGGGGTCAGGCTACGAGGGCTACGGGCGAGCAAAGTAATATTTGACATTAAAACCAGTACTGGAGCACATCTAACATAATGCTACTTTTTCTATAATGATAAATACTGCCATACAAACACTGATGTTGAAAATCATTGATGATGTCTATTACCGCCTCACTCAAAAGGCCTTCCCCTTCCCCCTCCCTTCCTCCACTCTCTCCATCTCCATCCCTCCCGCTTTCTCTCTCCCACTATTCCCGCACTCCGTGCCACCTCTCAAGCCCTTGGAAAATTATTGTAAACTTGCAGGTTTAAAATCAATACGACAAAAATCACACTATTAACAGCTGCAGGATATGTTAGACTGCAATAACCTCCCAGAATTATTTCTATTTTGTCATTTATTGTGGATTTAATTTCATCATGCAAAGATCTACCTTTATTTTCGCAAAGTCTGAAGTCTGTACACTAACAAAAGAATAATTTGAACGACTTATATAAGAGTTCGATATGCACTGAATCATATGCATTGACATCCAATATTTCAACCGAGGCAGCCAGTAAACTGTCAAATAATAAAAGACCACCACCACCTAATCTATGCAGTCTATAAGATGTCAGTTGGCATAGCATAGGATGTCAGTTAATCGCGACTTAGTTTAATACTCCTAGAGTCTGTGTAATTTACGTTAATATTACTAAGCAATACAAAGGAATTCATACAGCTCAGACCACTGGGTCCTTTCAAGGCTTTTTGTGATGGTGAAAGATTTAAGAGACATTGATTATTGTAGGAAAAGTTAGAAGGTATGCAAATAATTCAAAGATAACAACCTGCATATTGTCACTGTGTCTCTGGAAGTGCAAATGATATAAATCGTGGACTTGAAACGAAATATTTATCCAGTCTGTTTTTAAACGTATAGCTAGTTCTGCTTTCGACGGTTCTAATTGTCAAATCTTTCGTTTACCCACGAGTTTTAGTCCATTACTGCGAGTGAAATGAGAGATTATTAAATCAAGATAATTAAAGCCTTTAATAATTTTGAATACTTGTATTAGATCACCTCTTAAACTTACCCTTCCTAAGCTATATATATAGGTTAAAGTCGTTTAATCTGCTCTCGCAAGACTTGCTTCTCAGTCTGGAATGATTCTCTCTATTTTCTTTTTTAGGAAGGGTGACCAAAAGTGAACACCATATTCAAAATGGCGAAGAACCAGTGAATTGTGAAGAGTGAGGATAATTTCCCTGGAGTTTTGTTCAAAAGCCCTACCTTTAGATCGATCAATTTTGTTCGCTCTTTTCATGGCTTTTGTGCATTGCTTACTTGGCTTTAGGTTGCCATAGATTGTTACACTCAGCCCATCAACTTGTCCGTATCAGCTGGAAGCTGTAAACGCTCAAGTTCAATTGTATATACAATTCCCTGTTTTTTTTCTTTAATCACCATCGAATTTTGATATCCTGCAGTGAAGCCCATTATCAATATCATTAATTTATGTGAGAAAAGGAACCGGTCCTAAGATTGATCCTTGTGGCACTCCGCATGTTACGTCTATCCGTTATGAGGCTTGACCATTAATCACAGCTCTTCGTTTACTGCCAGAAGCACAGCCCCATTAATGGCATGTGACTTAATTCTTGCCAGTAGCCTTTGATGCGGAACATCATCGGATGCTCTTTGAAAATAGAGATAAATAATATCAACGACTTTAATTTCGTCACAATTGATTATATCATAAAAGACATCAAGCAGATTTGTTACACATTAGCAATTTCGCCGAAAACCATGCTAAATAGTTTACAATTCTCTCTCAAATGATGGTTTCCATAAGTTTTCCAATTATGGACGTTGAGTTAATTGGACCATGATGTATGGGCAGTAACGTATTACCTTTCTTGAATATTGGTTTTACATTGGCAAACTTTCTCTTATCTAGAACATTTCCCTTAGCAAATGATTTATTCAAAAAGACAGTCAAGGACTTAACTATCTCAATTATTGCCTCTTTCAACATCCTCGGATAAAATATATCAGAGTCTGCCGTTATATTAACTTAATTTCCTCTATTGCGGACAGTATATATGTCTTCAGCTAACATGTCAATTTCTTGAAGAAAGTTCCCCTCTCTCATCAGTGAAACTGGATGCTTAACATGGTTTGAGTCTTCGATCATAAATACAGATGTAAAAGGTAATCTAAGATTTTTGTTATGGCTTCATTGTCTTAAACCAAGTCACTGTTTTTCGTAATTAATGGACCAACTGACCAGGTAATGACTCTATTGCTTCTTACATAACTGTATAACTCGTTAAGCTTTCTTTCGCTATTTTCGTTAATATACGATTCATATGACGTTCACTTTGTCGCACAACTCCCTTACTTTCTCGAAGCAAACTTACATGACTTACTCGATCATATACGGTGGGTAAGACAGAAGTTTGTGAGATCTTATCAACTGGTCAATTGGGATTATGGGTGACCAAGCCGGTAAGATCACATCTGACCTCACTGACGGGTGTTTATCTTTGTCGGTAATTAAAATACTGCAGGATCCCGATTCCTCTATCTAGGAATAAAGTATTAAAACGGAACTGAACTGCTGGTAGTGAGGGAGCAGATGGCCTTGCCAAGACCGGCTGTAACAAGGCCACACTTGACTAAATTGTTCCTCGAACGCTTCGACTACTCAGGACCCAAATTCGCCGCAAGCAGAGGGAAGCTCGAGAAGCAGGCGTCCTCCTGGATTCCCCGTCCACCTGGTACGATACCCTCCGTAAACTCCCTGACCTCTCGCATGTCTACGGGAAAGGGTCACGGAAAAGGGACGTGATTGCTGCCCGTATCATCATCGGGTATGACTTTGCTTGGGAGACTGGCAT
>JAYMFT010010445.1:0-16901 GCA_038088735.1 Panulirus argus
AAGAGTGTTGGAGAGAGGGGCGAGTATGCAGTATGTTGGGGATGAGAGGGCCTAGGAAGTGAGTCAGTTGTTGTTCGGGGATGATACAGCACTGGTGGCTGATTCGAGTGAGAAACTGGAAAAGTTGGTAACTGAGTTTGGAAAAGTGTGTGAAAGGAGAAAGTTGAGATAAATGTGAATAAGAGCAAGGTTATTAGGTTCAGCAGGGTTATGGGACAGGTTAGCTGGGATGTAGGTTTAAATGGAGAAAAATTGGAGGAAGTGAAATGTTTTAGATATCTAGGAGTAGACTTGGCAGCAAATGGAACCATGGGAGCAATAAAGAATGTGTGGAAAGTGAGAACATTATCTCAGAAAGCAAAAATGGATATGTTTAAAGGAATAATAGTTAATATTTCTAACAATATTATATGGCTGCAAGGCATGGGCTATAGATAGGGTTGTATAGAGGAGGGTGGATGTATTGGAAATGAAATGTTTAAGGACAATATGTGGTGTTTGGCAGTTTGACTGAGTAAGTAAAGAAAGGGTAAGAGAGATGCGTGGTAATAAAACGAGTGTGGATGAGAGAGCATAAGTGTATGTTGAAATGGTTTGGACATATGGAGAGAATGAGTGAGGAAAGGTTGATAAAGAGGATGTATGTGTCAGAGGTGGAGAAGTGGCAAGGATGGATTGAAAAAGATTTTGAGCAATCTGGGTCTGAGCATGCAGGAGGGTGAAAGGTGTACACAGAACAGAGTGAACTGGAAGGATGTGGTATACTGGTTCAACATGATGTCAATGGACTGAACCAGGACATGTGAAACATCCGGAATAAACCATGGAAAGATCTGTGGGACCTAGATGTGGATAGGGAGCTGTCGTTTTGGTGCATTACACATGACAGCTAGAGAATGAGTGTGAGCAGATGTGGCCATTTTTCATCTGTTTCCTGGCGCTACCTCGCTGATGCAGAGGGTGACGATGCTGTTCCCTGTGGGGTGGGGTGGCACCAGGAATGCATGGAGGCGAGCAAGGATGAATATGTACATGTGTATATGAGTATATGCTTGAGAATGAATATGTATGTATATATGTATATGTTGGTATGTATATGTTTGTATTGTGCATATATGTGCATGTATATATATGTGTGTGTATATGAGTGGAGGTGTATTTCTTTGTCTGTTTCCTGGCACTACCTCGCTGACATGGGAAACAGCGATCAAGTACAATATTAAATAAAATAAATATATGTATTTCTTTATCTATTTATTTATCTTTTCATTATGTAGAGTGAAATGGAACGATGTAGTATACTGGGGTCGACGTGCTGTCAGTAAACTGAACCAGGGCATGTGAAGCGTCTGGGGTAAACCACGGAAAGATCTGTGGAGCCTGGATGTGGAGAGGGAGCTGTGGTTTCAGTGCATTACACATGACAGCTAGAGATTCAGTGTGAGCGAATGTGGCCATTTCGTCTGTCTTATTGCACTACCTCGCTGGCGTGGGGGATGGCAATGCTACATCCCATGGGGCGGAGTGGCATCAGGAGTGGATGGGGGTGAACAAGTGTGAATACGCACAGTATATGTGTATGTACTGATATATGTATATGTTGGTATGTATATATATATGTACTGTGCATATATGTGCATGTATGTATATATGTGTGTATGTGGGGGAATGGGTCTTTCTTTCTCTGTTTCCTGGCGCTACCTCACTGATGCGGGAAACAGCAATCAAGTATAATAAATAAATAATTAAATATATGTTGATCACACTAGACCGTGATGACAGTTATGAAGGTGAAATCGCACTTCAGTAGGAGTTCATACTGTTTTATTTAACATGTACTTTATTTCAATACTTGTGGCACAATATGTTTTGTGGAGACAATTCACCTCATCAGGAGCCAATAATCAACAGAGTTATTTATATCCTAACATCATATCCAGGGTACCATCTGGTGCCTAGCTCCATATACTTCATACTGCTGGCCTGACCAACCGTGACTATTAAAGGGAGAGTGGGGTGCCTTGTGGTTAGGAGGGGAAGAGGTTGACCAGGGTAGCTACATGCCTCTTGGACAAATTTTAGGCTTGGTTTTCTTAATAAATCTTTGATAATGATATGGTTAATAATAGGATGAGCTTTAAAGTTGCCTGGGGACAAATTAAAGTTCTTAAATTAGCAATTAATATGAATTTAATTATGTTACGAGTGACACAGTCAGCTGATGGGTATAAGACAGCTGGATTTTTAAGGTCTACATGGTGATCACTTTCATGACAGTGTTCAGCGATTGCATTTCTGTGATCATCCCTTTGTACTGAGAGTTGGTGCCAGTAGCATCTCTCAGCTACAGTTTTTCCATTCTGGCCAATGTATACATCTTTACATGCCGCACACTTGACGGCATAAATGCTCCCAATTGTTGGATGATTTGGCCTACTGTTTATCAAGGTCCTACTGATAATGTTATTGTACTGGAAGGCAATATTACAAGCATTGTTTCTTAGTGCATGTCTGACATAAGCTAAGTTTGGAGAATAGGGCAACACTAAACATTTAGACTTATCATCATTTGTCACATTTTTGATATTAGATGCAAAAATGTCTTCCTAGCTTTCCAATAAGCCTTGTTTACAAACCAATTAGGATAATATAACTGCTTAAAGGTATGTCTTATATGACTACATTCATCCACCAGGTTTATGGGATCACATCCTTAGTGCTCTCAAAAACACAGACATAACTACTGACATTTTTATGGAAGAATCATGGACTGAAAAGAAATGAATATAACTCTCAGAGTTCATAGGCTTCCTGTAGACAAATGATCAAATTCCCTAGTTATCAGCACATCAAGAAACAGCAGTTTGCCTTCTTTTTCCCATTCAATCTTGAATTCGATCGTGGGGTGGATATTAATTAAATCATTAAAGAAAACATCATAATCTTGGAAAGATGGCCATTAGGACCCCACCATCAAATTCAAGACTGAATGGGAAAAAGAAGGCAAACTGTCATTTCTTGATGCGCTGATAACTAGGGAACTACTATTAGTTCAAATATACCCATTTCTATTCTCCGAGATATCATTTTCCCCTTCTACACATTCTTCATCGCTTCCAGAACCTTTGCCCTCTACCACACCTTATAACTCACCTCCATTTCCATTGTTCCATTTGCTGCCAAGTCAACTCCCAGATATCTAAAATACTTTACTTCCTCCAATTTTTCTCCATTCAAACTTACATCCCAACCAACTTGTTCCTCAACCCGCTAAACCTAATAACCTTGCTCTTATTCACTTTTTACTCTCAACTTTCTCCTTTCACACATTCTTCCAAACTCAGTCACCAACTTCTGCTGTTTCTCACTCGAATCAGCCACCAGTGCTGTATCACTGGCAAAAAACAATTGGCTCACTTCCCAGGCCCTTTCATCCTTAACAGACTACATACTTGCCTCTCCCCAAGACTCTTGCATTTACCTCCCTAACCAACCCATCCATAAAAGAACTAAACAAGCATTGTGACATTACACACCCCTGCCACAGACTGACCTTCACTGGGAACCATCCACTCTTCTCTCTTCCTACTCGTACACATGCCTTACACCCTTGATAAAAACTTCTCACTTCTTCTAGCAGTTTACCTCCCACACCATATATTCCTCAGACCTTCCACAAAGCATCTCTGTCAACCCTGTCATACACCTTCTCAAGATCCATAAATGCCAAACATAAATCCATTTGGTTTTCAAAGTGTTTCTTACCAATTCATATTGCTTTTTTAAAAAGTGTCTTCTGTGTTTAGGGGGCCAATGGAGTTTATGGGGCTTGATTTACATTTTGCATATGAGTACAAGGATTTGGGGTTACTTCTTATTCATCAATGGCTCTTACCTCTCCTTTCTTTTTTCAGTTTCATATGACATTATGAATTTATGGTCAATGTCCCATAATTCATTTTCTTCCCTTTGGTGGGTGAGCTGTGGTTTCTTCAGGTGAGTGATTCTCTTTCACCTCCTGTATACTGCTCGTCTTTCTTGTCATATCCTTGACCTAATGTGCATTTGGTCTCTCTGACATGTTTGTTGCTAAGCCTATATGTACCAAGTTGACCCACTCTGACTTCAAAAAACGGGCCCTGCCACCCAGGCCGACTTGTGACGTCACACGGCCCTGAACCCTCAGTTGATTCATTAGCCCTGTACCTCATGTTTTCTTAGTTTAGAGCCAATGACGTAGCATACAGGCTCCACCTACATGTGTATGGATCAACTTAGTGTATATAGGCTTAGGTTTGTTGCATGTTTGGACTACCAAAGTGGTCAAGTCATTAACACACTCCTCCTCTGTTTTGGTACTTAGAAAGGTTTCCCATTGTGTCACAGACATCTCATTGATCACATCCTCTTATTTCATCAGTTTACTATGAAAACCAAATTTACTGAATAAACTTGAATAAACTTCCATGGTTACGTGTGTTTTCCCAGGTGGTTTAGCATCCAAACTTGTTTTTACTTCAATCAGGTTGTGGTCAGAGTACAGGGTGTTCGAAATTGATGTCACAAATTAGGGGCACATTATCTGTACTGATTAAGGCCAGAATTATTATTTCTTTTGGTTGGTTTTGTTATCTACTGCTGAGGGAGAACTTGTCACATAGTCTGAATAACTCTCATTTTTGCATCTGTTTGTCTGAGCTGCTTCCATTGTCAGTAGTTTCATTGTTGCTTCCTGTCTGTCTCCATTAAATGTGTGGTAGACGGATGTCCCCTAAGACAAGTATATTCAGGACTTGGTTTCCATGAAGGTCAAGATATGGCTCTATGTTTCTCATTTGTTCTGCAAATGCTTGTTGCCTTGCATCTAGTGGTTTATAGATTAGTACCATGACCAAATTTGGGTTATTAATCCTGACAACAAATGCTTCTACTAAATTTGAGGAGTTCGGTAGTTCAGTTGTTCTACAAAAATCTATTATAAAAAGTCTAACTCCTCCATGTAATCTTCAAGTCCTGTTGCAACTATACAGGTTGTAGTCTGAGATCAATATCTCACTATTCATGTGGTGTTTATTGTGTTTTAAGGAAAGCTGAAAATGCTGCATCTGACTCAATCAGCAAGCCACTTATACAAAAGATTTTATTTGTTCTATGCAATCTAAGTCCCTATATGTTGGCATATATAAAGGATGTTTCATGGCTTGTCTTTGTGTTGTTTTGGAGTGTTAATTTGCTCTTGTTCTGCTGAATCTGGCAGAGTACTTATGAACAATCCTTTGAGTTTTAAGAATATCTCTTCATTAGAAAATAATTCTTTGTGAATATATGATTTGAAAAAGTAATTCTTTTTTGATTAACCAGAAAAAAACTGCCTATATTAAAATCTAATTAAGGAAAATCTGAAAAAAATTGTGATATTAGATGATCTACTTAAAGATAGGAAAGTTTCAGAAACACAAATGTGCGGTGGGCCGAGCCACTTTGGTCTCGACCCATCATTCATCGAGCTCGACTTGCATGCACCAGGCATGATCTGGGCCAACCAATCAGCGCCGACTTGTGTGGACATCTGGTGGGGTGCAGCAGACGACAAGGCCAGTATTTACTACACAGCCAACACATCAAGACACACACCTTTTGTACTAACTGTTGAGCTGCACCACTTAAATATCAAACTGAATATTAAACTGAGTGTTTATTCGACATGTGGACCTGTTTAGTGGTGATCCCAATGATCCAAAATGGCCTTTTTTTAGGATTTTATCATGCTTGAAGAAGACAATCCAGATCAGCAGAATACAGTTTCACTCAAACTGCCCACCATCCAGATATCACAGTCCCAAGTATGGTATGAACAAGCTGAAGTCCAATTCCACATCTATCAAATAACTGCCATCACCAAGTATGCTCCTCACTGACACATTCAATCTCAGCCGCTATGACAGGGCAACAAGACTCCTGCACATGGATGGCCTAGGCAACCACACACCATCTGTGCTCATGAACGAATGCTCACCCTGATGGATGGACACAAGACCTGCCTCCTCTTCGAACATGTCTTCCTTGAGCAGATGTCTAATGACATCTGCCTGCTTCTTGCGGATGACGATTTCACTGATCTCCGATTGCTGGCAGCCTGTGCTGACGTAATAAGGCAGGCCAAACAGCAGGGTGGCAGCTGCGCCTCAGCAGGTCATACTGAAGGTCCCAGCCTCCATGGAAGGAGTGGCAGTGACATTGGCTATGAACGGCATCAGCAGGACAATTGATGCTACCACCACCAAAGGTGGGGCTCGGAGGCCTGCTAATGCCGACCACCTTGCACATATCTGGGAAACATCTCGGCCAGCCGTTGACAGTGACAGCTGAGGCTAGCCACAAACATCACCTCCTCTACATCTGGGATCATCATCCAGGGTAGCATTTTCTCGACACAGGAGCGGGGTCAGTGTTTTCCCCCCTCGGGCACCAACACTCATTCCGGAAAGGTAGGGGCTTCCCCTGACCACCACTAATAGCAGCAACATCAGAACATACTAGGTCTGCACAATCCTGGTAACCTTAAACTCCTGTCGCTTCAAGTGGATCTTTACCATCGCCAATGTCTCAAAACCACTGCTTGGCACTGACTTCCTCCGGCCGCACTCTCTACTAGTCGATGTGAAAGGACGTCTCATTAATTCTGAGACATTTGAGGCGATCATCTTGTGCTATGCCGAATTGACTCCACCCCATCTCAGCTCAGTGACCTTCTCCAACAATAAGTACGCCAGGATCTTAGCTGATTTCCTGGACATCATAACTCCCCAGTTCACAACGGCCAGCCCTTAGCATGGGGTGAAGCACCATATCCCCACCACTGGACTGCCACTCCGAGCTCCAACTGGCCCAGATGGAGAAAATGGGCACAGTGTGCCACTCAGACAGCCCATGGGCATCCCCACTTCACATGGTACCTAAAGCGTCTAGGGGCTGGTGACCCTGTGGGGACTACCGCTGTCTCAACAAGGTCACAACAGCTGACCGGTACCTTGTCCCTCATATCCAGGACTTTACGGCAAACCTGTACGGTGCCAATGTATTCTCTAAGATCAACCTGGTATACAGCTACCGTCAGATTCCAGTCCACCTTGATGACATCCCAAGACAGCTCTCATCACCCTGTTCGGGCTCTTTGAGCTCCTAAGCATGCCTTTCGGCTCATGGGTCACAGGCTGGACTTTGTATTCATCTACCTTGAAAACATCCTCGTCACCAGCCGCTCTTGCCAGGAACACTGCGCACACCTCCAGCAGCTCCACCAGAGGCTCAACAAGTATGGCGTGGACATCATCCTTGCCAAGTGTCAGTTTGGCTTCACTTCCACCAACTTCCTCGGCCACCACATCAACCAGCACGGAACGGTCCCACTCCCGACAAAGGTCAAGGCCATTCGCAAATTTGCCAAACCCACTAAGGTGAGGGGACTCTACGAGTTTGTCAGCATGGTCAACTTCTACTCCTGCTTTGTGCCAACAGCCGCCAGGATCATTCAACCACTGTTCAAGGTCCTGTCCAAAAAGCCTAAAGAGCTTGTTTCAGGTGAAACAGCCATAACCTCGTTCAATAATGTCAAAGAGATGCTGGCAAAGGTAACGATGCTGGTATATCTACTGGCCAACGCATCAACAGCTCTCAGATTGACACATCTGGCACAGATATGGGTGGAGTGCTGGAACAATTTATCAGTGGTAACTTGCAGCAGCAGCAGCAGCCAAACCCCCCCCCCCCCCCCCCAAGCAGAAGTACTTTGCTTTCTACCGGAAGGAAGCTCCTCACTCTCTACCTGGCCATCCAGCATTTCCACTACTTCCTCGAAGGCTGGGATTTCACAGCTTTCACTGACCACAAGCCACTCACATTTGCCTTTGCCAAAGTGTCTGATCCATGGTCAGCCCGATGGCAGCACCACCTGGCTTACCTCTCAGAATACATGACTTGTGTCCAGCACATCTCAGGCAAAAGCAAACAAGTCACAGATGCGTTGTCCCACACCGCCATCAATGCCATCCACAATCTGGCCCCACGTGTCAACTACATGGCCTTGGAGGTCGCCCAGAACGAGGAAGAGATGCTCACCTACCGCACCGCCGTCTCAGGCCTTACGTTGGAGGATGTGCAATTCGGGCCTGCTGACAACACACTCCTCTGCAACATTTCTATGGGACAGCCAAGACCCATCATTCCCGCTGCCTGGCACCGCTAGATTTTCTTCGACATAGTTCAAGCCTAGCTCAACCTTCTATCCGGACAACAAAGGCACGGATGGCAGCCAAGCTCATGTGGCACGGGTTGCGCAAACAGGTCAGCAACCGGGCCAGAGTGTGCATCCCCTGCCAAGCCTCCAAGATTCAGCAACACATCAAGACGCCATGGCAGAACTTTGCCCTCACAGACCAGCATTTTGACCACATCTATGTTGACATCATTGGACCACTACCCCCATCCAGAGGTGTCATCCATCTCTTCACCAGTGTCGACAGATTCACAAGATGACCAGAAGCCGTCCCACTCTCGGATACCTCCACTGTGACCTGTGCACATGCCCTCACTGCCCACTGGGTCATCCATTGTGGCAGCTCACCTTGAGCTGTGATCAGCAGTGGCCTGACTGCTTGGCAATAAGCTGCACCACACAATGGCCTACCACCCACAAGCAAACAGCCTAAGAGAACGTTTTCACCGGCACGAGAAGGTATCCCTAAAGGCACGGCTCATGGGCCCAGACAAGGTGGACAAATTGCCATGGGTCATGCTAGGTACACGCACTGCCCCAAAGAAGGACCTGGCAACTTCTTCGGCCAAGCTGGTGTATGGCGCCCCTCTTATGATCCCAGAGGACTTCATCCCAGTAGGGCATGGACATCAAGAACCACCCACAACCATGATGACGCACCTCTGTGAGAAGGTGGGCACACTTTCTCCAGTCCCAACGTCCCAACATGGTCTCACACCCCCGCATCCCACCCAAACTCCAATACTGCCAGTACGTTTTCCTTCGCCGAGATTCCCTCCGTACACCCTTGCAAAGGCTGCAAAAGGGACCCTTCAGAGTACTGTAAAGTGATGCTACAGATTTCATTGACATGGGCAGCAGACAGAGCACTGTCTCCATCGACTGTCTTAAGATGGCACACCTGGACATTGACCAACCAGTAAAGGTGGCACAACCCCACCGCAGTGGGTGTCCACCATTACGACCAAACCTGCCCTCGACTCAACCTGCTGCAACCCCGAACTCAGGAGGCACATACACAAGATCAGGCCGCCTCACCTGACAGCCTAACAGCCTCCAATACTCTGGTTCTGGAGGGAATCATGTGGCAGGCCGAGCCACTTTGGTCTCAAACAGTCATTTGTCGAGCTCGACTTATGTGGACCTGGTATGATCTGGGCCGACTAATCAGTGCCAACCTGTGTGAACATCTGGCAGGGTGCAGCGGATGATGAGGCTAGTACTCATTACACAGTCAATACATCAAGATATGCACCTTTTGTACTAATTGTTGAGCTGTACAACTTAAATATTAAACTGAATATTAAAATGAGTGTTTATTCAACACATGGACCTCTTTATATGACTTATTGTCATGCATATATCATAATTTCCAGCTGTTGAAAATAAAATGAATACAGAATTGGGTACAAAAGTGTAGAAAAAGGGATCCTATCACCACAGCATTGCTTTGCATGAGAATTCTAACAATAGCATGCAGGTTAATAAATATAACAAAATGAAATACCTCTGAATAGTCAATTAAAATGGTATCCAGCTGACGTTTTACTATTGAAATGTACTTAAAAGACATAGTAATAATTCATCCTAATTAAATCATTACAGTACCAACGGAGAGAAACAAGAAATACAGTGACTCTCACCAATATGCATCCCTCTCTTTTTGGCGCCTTTGTCGGGCAGTGCGAGGAGGAGTTTTCCCAAATTCTTTTAAATAATGAGCTAATTCCTCCTCTTCTTGTGAGAAGGAGTCAAAGCTCTCAAGTCTCTCAACATCTTCTGCTGGAACCAATTCATCACTTCCGCCAGTACTTCTCCTGTAATATTAATTTAATTTGAGTACAACAGTGAAAAGATAAATGGAATGTGTGCATCAACACAAGGATGCCCTCAAATACATTTGATATAGATATACAAGAGACTGAGAACACAAAAGGATGATTAATATATTTCTGGTAAAAAAGATGCACAATTTGACATCTATTAGGGGGTTAAGCAGGGGCTCATCAGATCACATGACAATGATATACAGGATAGCTTTCTGTTTTAAGAGGTCTAAGACTAGAACACTGAGTGAAAAAATAAGGAGAATAATGTACAAAGTTGAAGGACTTAACTTCCTGAAGAAGTTAAATGAAAAGGTGAAAGCTATAAAAATGAAATAAAACAAACGAGGTTAGGGAGACATGAAAGCACAATGGTGTGAGGCACTACAAGAACAGGATGTGGAAAGAAAGGAATGATACAATAGGATGAACATTTAAGGAAACTGACTGAGGAGGAAAGAGAGTTTGGAAGAACATGAATCCTCAACAAAACAGCAATAAAGAAAAGACAAAGACTACAAAAGAAAGCCCTGAATAAAAAACTTCAATAAAATACATATATGAATTAAAGGAAAAATTCATGATCACTGGAGAGGAACGAATAAAAATATAGGATGAGAATAAAAATTGCTGTGAAAGGAAGTAAACTAAAGTATATGTGAGGTCTGTGTGAAAAGCAAAAGTGTACCAGATGAGCCTGGAAAACTAATTATGATAAAGGATGAACTTTGTATGAGATGGAGAAAATAAGGAACAAATTAAGGATAGTATAAGATATACAACAGGATCAAAAGTTATGTGAATTTAGAATAAGTATGGGAAAGGAAGATAATTAATGAGGAGTTAATGAGAAGAGCAGCAACATGCCTGAAAAATGGAAAAGATGGGAAAATAGATTGAGTTGTAGGTGAGATGGTGAGGAATAATGATGAAACTGTTGATGAATGAATTTGGAAAGCGTATTTAGCAATATGCAAAAGTGGCTGTGTGCCTGATCACCAGATAAAGGCACCAGAGTAACTGTCCCATTGATTTAATCCATAAACTACTACAGATTGCCAATCAAAAATCCAGAAATCATTATTCCAGTTCCATCAGTTTTGCGGCAGGAACCTCGGTGTGGTCTGTACTTGCATGTTGAGCATAGTTTAAAAATTCCTGGGTTTCAAAGCTTTGAAGGATAATGTTGTTCCAGTTAGTGATAATGATGATCCTGACAACCCACCTGCTACCTGTATTTAACTTTTTCTATTGTGTACAGTACTAACTGAAAATTCTTCAGAAATGTACTATAAGTACAGCATGTTACCAGTAGAGTACTGTGTCATTTTACTGCACCTAAACCATTTTATTTAGTTGTTCAACATCAAACGTTTATTGGCTTTTCATTTAGTGTTTAATTTTCTTTCTTTACTTAGTGTTTAATTTTCTTTCTTTAAAGTACTGTAGTCATTTTCTGTTAAAATATATACAACACATATAGTGTCAGGAGGCAATCAGTCAATTTTCCGGAAAAATAAAAAATCTGGCAGCCATGAGGTCCCAAGGTTGCCGGATTTTTGATTGGCAACCTGTATAGCCATTAATTTACAATGCATGGTTCACTGCTATCATCACCAACAGGCAACATAATGGTTCCCAACAAAGAGGATATACCAGCAGTATGTTAAAAACCTAAAAGTGGGACCCATACTTCAATCCCCATAAAAGGATGCAGACATTCCCAAAATTGTTTTTGTTATTCTAAGAGCATTTTGCCCTTGCACAGGGATTACTGCAGGAATATGCTAGTACCACTCTCTGTACAGCTGAACACCCTAATGCTGATTTGTTGATGTTTGTAGCAAAAATAAGTCACCAAATCTAAAAGTCATCGCTATGATAATTCCTCGCTGATAATAAACCAGTATTTTCCACTCCAACACAGTTTACCAAACACAGATTTAAGTATATATTGTACTCAGAACAGTAAAAAAGATTGCAGTAATTTGCCTACTTCTAATAAAAATTTTATTACAGGCAAATTCAAATTTAACATGCAGTAGGTAAACTCAGATAAAAGCTGCTGGTTTGAACAATCAAATTTAGTATTTACTAATGAAGTCACTGTATTTCAAACTGACCTAAGTTATCTACAGAGATCTTCATTAACTTACAGACCTTTGCATCGATTTTGTCTTTTTTCACTCTTTGCCTCTTAATAGCAATTTAATTGAAAAGATATTTCAATTTCCAATAGCTGTTATGTTCATCACATGGTGGGCTATGTGAGAGTTCAAAGGCTCAGAATGCATGGCACGTTTACTATGGTACTTTTGTGATTTTCATGTGATTTATCATATAATTTTTGTGATCTTCAAACTCTCCACACTACTGGGGTCTTGGAATTTAAAGTGCAGGGTAATAACCAAAAACAAAAACCATTATCAATGGAGAAACTAACAGATATGTTAGGTGTTTTCATATGAAAATAAAGAAAAAACTTTAAAACCTGCTACTCTTCATAATCACCTTCATTTTCAAATTATTTCTTTGTTGGTGAGAACTGTATCTTATTATGTTGGCTACCTTTATAAGCAGAAACAAAGAACATTCAAGTAAATACAATATAACACATGAAATAGATATCCTGACATTTGAAAATAAATTAAATCTAATTTAACATCAAAATCCTCTCAGAGTCAAGTGCAGTGAACTATGAATGCATACTTCTCCAATTACAGCAGTAAGTTAACATTCCTTAAAAAATTATCTTGTAAAATTTGTATCATTCTAGTTGGTTTACCCTTGTGGCTCAATTTTGATGAGAGAATAGAATGTTTTTCTAGTGTATTTCTAGTTTACATTTGTAAAATCTGCTGCAAACACTGAGTTCATGAATGGCTGTACCTTATTCATAATAATGACAGTAATATATATATTATCAACAGTGAGAAGACATTTCCACCACTATAAAACAAAAACTGAGGAAACTATTCGTACAAATACTTACTCAGCATTAACCAACTGATCAATTAAGATAAGACCAGCTTACATGATACTTAGATGTGTTTCTTTGCCTAAAAATAAAGAATACTTTAAATAAAAATTTCCTCAGTGTAAACTGGTGTTACATCAATGACACAGTTTTATAATTTCTTCAGTCACTTCTATATCATATCCTCTTTCCCATGTTTTCCTCAGCTTTGAGAGTTTAAATACATAATGTGGGGTTCGTGGTGGGATACTTTTACCATACCCACACTTGTTCCCCAATACTAAAATTATTTCACTAAATCCAACACAGTACTTTTTTAAAATAATGATTAACTTTTGGAATGAGACTGGTTCCTACTTTTGTCTTTAAAAATCTGGCTCTATATGTTAAAAGTGGAGCAGACAAGGAAATGGGAGACCAAAATGGAGATGGAAGGATAAAGTGAAAAAGATCTGTGCTCAGGGCCAGAATATGCATGAAGGTGAAAGGTATGCTGGGGATAAGGTAAAATGGAGTGATGTGGTATACAGGGGGTGATGTGCTGACAGTGAACTGAACCAGGGAATATGAAGCAGTCATGGGAACCACAGAAAATGTCTGAGTGGCCTGGTTGTGGACAGAAGGCTGTGGTTTTGGTGCATTACACATGAAAGCTAGAGAATGGATGTAAGCAAATGAGGCCTTTTCTTCATCTTATAAAGCAGCTTAGATGTATTTCAGGAAGGTCCAATGTTCTCCAGCTTATCATATGTGTACTAAAATAATTAATGATGGTCAAGATGTAGTATTTTACTGCAGCTTTATAAAGACAAATAATAATATGCCATACAAAAGACTTTGAAAAAATATCTAGCTATTGTATCGGAGTTTCATATAGCCTGGATAAGCTCACTTCTGACAAATAGTAAATACAGCAATATAGATGATCCCCAATTTACGATGGTTAAACTTACAATTTTTCTACTTTACAATGGTGTGACATCGATACGCACTCAGTAGAAACCATACTTTGAAATTTGAATGTTGATCTTTTCCCAGGCTAGCAATATGCTATGCAGTAGCAGCAAGCCACTGCTTCCAGTCAGCCACATGATCACAAGTGTAAACAATGTATTAAATGTATTTTTGACTTACAATATTTTCAACTTACGATGGGTTTATCGGAACATAACCCTATCGTAAGTCGGGATCATCTGTAGAGAACAGAGACACATCAGAGTGGTAGGTTATTAATGAGGTGCCTCAAGGATCTGTCCTCTGATCCATGTTATTCTTCCTAATTGAAAATAATTTTTCTGGATATATGGGGAATGACAAAGATATATCTATAAGCAGACGACAAAAATTTTCACGACAATAGCATTTTCTCCCAAAGTACGGGAGAAAGAATTCTACCTCTGCATTCCCCGCATGTCACAGAAGGCAACTAAAGGGGGCAGGAGTGGGGGGCTGGAAATTCTCTCCTTCCTTATTTTATTTTCTAATACAAAAAGGGAACATTAGAAGGAGTCAAGTAGGGAGTGTTCATCCTCCTCGAAGTCTCTGATTGGGGTGTCTGAATGTGTGTGGGTGTAACCAAGATGAGAAGAGAGGAGAGACAGGTAGCATGTTTGAGGAAAGAAACCTGGATGTTCTGGCTCTGATTGAAATGAAGCTCAATTGTAAACAGGATGAATGGAACAAAAACATTTTGGGAGTACAGTCAGGGGTTGGTGACAGGGTTGTGAAAGGACAAGAGCTAAGGAAGGAATAGCACTACTCCTGAGGCAGGAGCTGTGCGAATGTGTGATAAAGTGTATGAAGGTAAATATTAAATTGATGTGGGTAAAACTGAAAGTGGATGGTGAGAGATGGGTGATTATTGGTGCTTATGCAACTAGTCATGAAAAGAAAGATCATGAGATGCAAGTGTTTTGGAAGCAGTTGAGTGAGTGTGTCAGCAGTTTTGGTGCATGAGACTGGGTATTAGTGATGGGTGATTCAAAGGCGAAGGTGAGTAATGTGGCAACTGATGATATAATTGGTGCTCATGGGGTATTCAGTGTAGTGAATGGATATGGTGAAGAACTTGTGAATTTGCATGGTGAAAAAAGACCGGTGATTGGGAATACCTAGTTTAAAAAGAGATATATACAAGTATGTGTACGTGAGTACGAGAGATGGTCTAAGGGCATTATTGGATTATGTATCAATTGACAGGCAAGTAAAAGAGAGAAATGTAAAAGAAAGACTTTTGGATGTAAATGTGCTGAGAGGACTAACAGGTGGGATAACTGATCATTATCTTGTGGAGGTGAAGGTGAAAACTTGTAGAAGTTTTCAAAAAAAAGGAGAATGTAGGTAGAGGAAAGTGGTAAGAGTAAGTGAGCTTCAAAAGGAGACTTGTGTGAAGAAATACCAGGAGGGATTGAAGTAGAATGGCAAAAGGTGCGAGCAAATGAAGTGAGGGGAGTGGGTGAGGAATGGGATGAATTTAGGGAAGCAGTGATGACATGTGCAAAAGTTGCATGTGGCATGAGAAAGGTCGGAAGTGGGCAGATCAGAAAGGGTAGTGAATGGTGGGATGAAGAAGTAAAGCTGTAAATGCAAGAGAAAAGAGAGGCATTTGGACGGGACTTAAAAAGAAGGAGTGCAAATGATTGGGAGATGTGTAAGAGAAAGCGGCAGCAGATCAAGAGGAAGGTGCAAAGGTTGAAAAAGAGGGCAAATGAGAGTTGAGGTGAGTGAATATCAAACTTTAGGGAGAACAAAAAGATGTTTTGGAAGGAGGTAAATAGTATGCAAAAGACAAGAGAACAAATGGAAACATAGGTGAAGGGGGCAAGGGGAAGATGTGATAATAGGTAGTGATGGAGTGAGTATTTTGAAGGATTACAGAATGTGTTTGATGATAGAGTGGCATATGTTGCATGTTCTAGGTGGAGTGGTATGTGAAGTGAGTGAGTCAGGGAAAAAGGTTTAGTGAAGAGAGAAGAGGTGGTGAAAGCCTTGAGGAAGATGAAGTCCAGCAAGGCAGCAGGATTAGATAATACTGCAGTTGAAATTATTAAGAAAGAGGGTGACTGTGTTGTTGATTGGTTAGTAAGGATATTCAGTGTAAGTATGGATCATGATGAAGTGCCTGAGGATTGACAGAATGCATGTATCGTGCCACTGTACATAGGCAAAGGGGATAAAGGTGAGTGTTCAAACTAAAGAGGCATAAGTTTGTTGAGTATACCTAGAAAATTGTATGGGAGGGCATTGATTGAGAGGGTTAAGGCATGTACAGAGCATCAGACTGGGGAGGAGCAGTGTGGTTTTAGAAGTGGTAGAGAATGTGTAGATTAGGTGTTTAATTTGAAAAATGTTATGTGAGAAATAATCAAAAAACAGATGGATATGTATCTGGCATTATGGATCTGGAGAAGGCATATGATAGGGTTGACAGAGATGCTTCGTGGAAGGTCTTAAAAATATATGGTGTGGGAGGTAAGCTGCTAGAAGCAGTTAGTTTTTATCAAGGGTGCAAGGCATGTGTACGAGTAGGAAGAGAGGAGAGTGATTGATTCCCAGTGAAGGTTGGTCTATGGCAGGGGTGTGTCATGACAACATGGCTGTTTAACTTGTTTATGGATGGGATGGTTAGGGAGGTAAATGCAAGAGTTTTGGAGAGAAAGATGAGTATGCAGTCTGTTGGGGATGAGAGGGCCTGAGAAGCAAGTCAATTATTGTTCACCAATGATACAGCACTGTCAGCTGATTTAAGTGAGAAACTGCAGAAGTTGGTGACTGAGTTTGGAAAAGTGTGTGAAAGAAGAAAGTTGAGAGTAAATGTGAATAA
>JAYMFT010010456.1:0-16900 GCA_038088735.1 Panulirus argus
GTGTGGACGCGAGTATCGCGTCATCGCTGTTGTGAACATGTTCACGACATTACTGAACCATGCTTCCAAACAACTGTTGCAAATATGCATCTAATCATGCTCAAAACAGTGTTCACAACAGATGTTTGAGCACCCGTATGGACGCGGCCTTACTGATATAAGGACTTAAATGATCTCTCATTTTTGTGGGTTCAGATTCGATTTCTCACTAGCATGGCTCGAGACAGAGTTTCTTAATGATGTGGGTTAAAGCCATGTTTGTCTCTTGCGTAGATTGAAAAAAGAAATGGCATTTGAGATACTATATACTGCTTGTGGGAACTTCAAAGTTCAGCACAAGTTGGGTTTAAGGAGTTGTCTCACAAACGAGGTTTTAGACAAAAATTATGAACGAGGTTTCAAATACAGTCCCTAACTAAGGGGTTTCTTCAGCTAACGAGGGTTCGAACTGAATACCTTAATAACAAGGGTTTTACTCACTAACGACGCTTCCTGATGGAATCGATCCGCACCTATATCCTCAGTGGTGGCACTGATGAAATGGTGCTCACTAGTGAGACGCCAATGTTCATCTGTGATTAGACCGGTGTAGGTCGGGGTCCTCACATGGCTACACGAATGTTCTCACTGGTAGCAGGACTTCACTGGGAGGATACACAGTCAATGTGTAACTAGTGCTCCTCTCTAGGTGTGTGGTGAAGCATCAGGAAGACCCTGAGCACCTAGCAACGAAACACAGAGCCTTGGTTACCGATGATATACCTGCCCAGTCGGGGTAAGAGTGAGCCAGGTACAGCAGGTAGTTTGGCTGACGGCAACTCAGTGGTCAGGTCTGTACCCAGGGAAAGGTTCTCAGACACCAGACGGGAGCTGTTATCGCCTTTGGAGAGTGTCGGAGCTGCTCTGGTCTGCTGCTGAGGATGAGGGAGGGATGTATGTAGATCCCGCAGGAGAGAAAACAATATGTGCCTCCAGTCACGTCCACATAAGAAAGTTGGAGAGGCTGATATGACTACCATATCGCTTAGTGAGTTACGGCTTGCTGCTCCTCATGATGCTTCACATCCATCCTAAACTTCACTCGACACATTCGCTTCCTAGCGAGGGGGTGGGGGTTATCCCCCTTCTTCTTGCCCGTGTAAAGTTCCCCCAAACGCCAGACATTTCACTCGACACATTCGCTTCCTGGCGGAGGGGTCCTCTCTTCTTGCCACACAACTCACTGTGACCTCTACTTCACAGATGTTGGTGGCTTGGTAAACACTCACACTCTCCCCACACACTTACCCGTTCACATGGCCAAATCCTGTTCGTACTGGTATGGAGGAACTTTCTCTCTCGCAGTCAGAGCTTTGTTGATAGTTGATAACAACTTAACAATTAGACGTCAATTAATTATTTTATGATTCTGGCTGTTACAGACAGTTTCGTGGTAGTTACCGTTGTTGGCTATGAACCACGCATGGGCCCTCCCAGGTTCGAATCCTGCGCGGGGTAGTGGGCCCAAAGCCAACCCAGCTCTTCATCCTCCCCTTAGGATTAGTCGGCAAATGGGTACCTGGCTTAGGTATATATATATATATATATATATATATATATATATATGGAGGATGGATGTGAGCGGATGTGGACTTTCTTCGTCTCTTCCTGGCGCTACCTCGCTAACGCGGGAAACGGCGATCAAGTATGTGAGGATGTACATGTATGCCGTTCAACTCGCAGTTCTCCCTCCCACCTCTGACTCCATCTCGCTACGTCTCTCCCTCCCACCTCTCCCACCGTCTTTCCCACCGTCTCTCCCACCGTCTCTCCCACCGTCTCTCCCACCGTCTCTCTTCTGTGACTGACGACAGCCGTCACCTCAGGGCTGCATCAGGTTCCCCCTCCACCCCCTTCACCCCCCCCTACCCCAACCGACCTGTGTCGCTGTCGATCCGTCAGGTCTCTCGGTGGGGAGCGGGGTGGTGGGGGATGTGGGTGGGGGTCTGGCTCGTAAGGGATGGTAGAGCAGCCTCCGTCTCGTTGGTGTCGCGGTTTCGAGTCCCCGACTTTTCGGTCCGGGTTCGATCCTCGACCAGAGAATGTAGCGTTCCCCTCGGCTCACTCAGCTGACGTCGTCTCATCCTCTTTAGATGGTAAGGTTAGTGGACAGGACAGCCGTGACAGGCCCTAAGCCAAAGGGGGGCCAGGCCATGTCAGGGGACACGGGACTTGCTGACGGGTCCTGGGATGTGTCCAGGCCCTGGGACATCGTCCCTTACTGGCGAGCCCAGCGAACATGTCCCGGGACATGGGGCCCTCTAGTTGTAACGGGCCCTCAGCCGACGAAGGGGCTGGTACTCTTTTCTCCTGGCGACGACCTCCTTTCTTCCTCCAGCCAGCGTTCCTGGGCTCTCGTGGTGTGTCTGTCGTCTGGACAGACAGACAGACAGACAGACAGACAGACGGATAGACAGACGGACACACACACACACACACACACACAAAGCCCCTCAGTCCGTACCGTATCACATCACCACAGCGGAACGTCTCTGTCTGCTGGAGACGCAGAGACGACCGACCAAACCACCCGTCAGAGGACTTCCCCGTCACTCCCGCCGGGCCTGAGTGACGACCAGCGCGAACTACTCTGCCGCCGGGCCTCCTGCAGCAGAAAGGGGTTGGGCGAGAGGCCCCGGGCGCAATTGGCTCGAATGCCACATTCCTTGACAGACTGCCCGAGGTTGGCTCACCTTCGTCGTTGTCCGTGAGAGATGGACGCCTCTCTCTCTCTCTCTCTCTCTCTCCCGACGGAGGCTGGGGGCGACGTCCTCCCTCTTCCCCCCCCACCCCCACCCCTCTCCCTCCCTGGCTCTTGGGGCCTCCTCCCCGAGGACTCCTCCTGTGTCAGCCTTCGCGCGCGAGAGTGAGTGAGTGAGTGGGATGCGAACCCTTGAACTTACATATAACTTTTCTGAGAGACTTGTGCGTCGTGCGCAGCTTCTCCGTGTGAGGCGCAAGTCAAATTTTAAGAAGTGGGGGTTATTTTGAGGTCTGGCTATGTGGTGTTGGTGGACACGGGTCAGGCCATGCGTGTAGGACACGGGTCTGGTTATACGTGAAGGACACGGGTCAGAGTATGTGTTGGACAAAGTCGAAATCGATTATGAAAAGCCATTCCACTTGTTCTAAGTAGAAATACATTTGTTCTACGTAAAATACAGTTGTTCTAAGTAGAATACATTTGTTCTACTTAAAATACAGTTGTTATAAGTAAAATACATAAAAATGCATTTGTTTTACGTAAAATACAGTTGTTATAAGTAAAATACATTTGCTCTACGTAGAATACAGTTGTTATAAGTAAGATACATAACTTCTACAGGAAATGATCTGTGAGCAGTATTTCCCGACTGTAGCTGAAGAAGGCGACAGTGAATATCACACGATAAATGATGTACGAAACAAGAAGACGATCGATAGTTTAACAGCCGGTTTACAAGACCAGCGCTGATCTTCAGATCTGGACAGAGCAGAACCTACGAGCGAAAGAGTTTGATAAGTATTCGGCCACGCGAACGACAGAGTTTACATGTAGACTCCGCAAATCCATCGGCAGAGGTTTACATCAGCGTCCAGGAACACCCTGTGGCACCGCTACGGATTGCAATACAAGGACAACAACACTAACGTGCAACACACAAAAATATAGGTCTTTCTCGCATCGTTAACCGCATCTCCACGTTATTTGTGCTGTCACAAGTGGTCAGGGATGCTGAGGAGCATCTCTTAAACGATGTGCGAGAGAAGAAAATATACACGATGGAGGGACAGTCAGGAACAAAAGTCCCGGGACGCGCTCGAGGTCCCGGTACTCGCTTGGGTGAAGCTTTATCAAGCCGGCTTTTGTGTTCTCTTGACTTCCACGAGGAAGAGGACTAGGGTACAGCTTCGTTCGCTGCAACGCTTGGTTGAAGCTGTATCGAGCAGACTTGTGTTCTCGGACTCTCTCTTTCTCTCTCTCTCTCTTGAGAGAACCTGAGTACAGCTTCGTTAGTGCTAGCTACTCTTGGTGTCGAAGCTGTTTCGAACCCTCTGTGTCTCTGTCTCGAGAGAGAGAGAGAGACAGACAGACAGAGGTCCTGGTACAGTTTCGTTCGGTGCAACGATGGGTCGAAGCTGTATCGAACCCCTCCAAAGTATCTCGACAGGGAAAGCTTTGTATTTGCTCCCGCCCCAAGAGCGCACTGATCGAAGCCGAACCGAACCCCTCGTGTGTTTCAGACTGTCGGAAGAAGAGGGTTCGGTACACAGCTTCGAGCGGGCGTGTCGGAAGACCATTTTATTTCTTTTTCCCTCATCCTCTACTGTATCACTACACAGAGAGAAGATGACTTGATCCTCGAGCCATATGTAATGAGACGTCATAAACTCCCAAGCTCTGGCTGGAGTTGACAGGGAGAGGGAAGTTAGCCATCAGGCTTCGGGAGACAGATGAACGTCGCGAGGGATTACGTATTATGTGGCCATGTTTACCAAGAGGATCACAGCATCCAATGTACATTTCAGAGAGATTGTAAAGAGAAGAGAGGGGTCATTCAGGGTTTCCCATCCTCAAAAGCTCACTACTTTTCTTACTCTTTTCCTAAGTCTTGTCTTGCCTTGACGGCGGAGGAGTCTCGGGCTGGGCAATCAACCGAGGAAGTGATGTGGGAGCCCTCCATTCAGGACGCCCTGGTTCATACAGACCAGAACCTCAGAGGCAATCAGGGGAGGAATGCCTACAATGTATACAGCTTTCTGGGAATACCAGACAGAAAATTACGAATCTGAAAAAAAAAAGTTATTTAGGAGTCTACTAAAGAAAGACGGTTTCGATTTCTTTATATATATATATATATATATATATATATATATATATATATATATATATATATATATATATATATATTGTGCAAGATCCAAAGATTCACAGTAGACAAACTCCACTCCTCATGCAGTGCTATCTCTCAGAAGTAAGACATCTCCCAGTGCTGTGTCCTCTCAGACGTCATCATCATCGCCTTCCAGTCCAGCAAGAAGCACGTACAACAAGGACATATAAATCACAGTAACCCAGACATCTGTTGACGAGTGCATGACTTCATACGAAAATGGGAAAGTGTTCCACACAAAACCATAAACCACCGACAGAGGTCACGGAGCGAATCCAGACACCGCTGTCACCATCTCAAAGTCGCTGAAGAGCTTGAAGAGAACGGGCACTCTTTGTCTTGGCTTTCCAAACCACACTGATGGCGAAAGAGAATCCATAACGTTGTGCATTGTGCCAACCTCCACCCATGAGGGACCTGTGTCCCACGCCAAATGTATCCCTCCTCCCAGAGGACGTGCGACAAATGCACACGGAACGTTCCTTCAAAGCATTCAGCCACAAGCCAACCACAAGACCTCTGAACGGGGGAGGTAACAAAAGAGAACGTACAAAGAAGAACCCTTACTGGCATAGCTGGCGAGCCGTCCATCAATCCAGCCGAAACTCATAGCGAAACCAAAACTTTTTAACACTTTCATTGCACAAGGACTCCAAAACGCTGCTCCCAGAGCACGCGGGAGAAGTTTCCTCCCGTACAGAATATCTCTGTATCATGGATTATCGAAGAAACACACTTCCTCCCTTTACATGAATGAATTGGAAAAATATGACCTTATTTTCGTCAAAAGTCTAAGCAGTGATGTGACAGAAACTGCCTCGTCGTTTACCGTAAAAACGACGACTTTGGTCGTTGCGTAAATCTGCCTTCATGCCGGTGAGACGCGGATTCTCGTTGACATTGTGTGGTTGGCTTTGACGCATGATATTGTTCCCAGCCGTGTTGTTACGATGCTAGTGGCGTCTCTGGATGAGATGTGGAATCATACGTCAGTCGGGAATTCAAGTGAAGAAGCGAGGGTTTTGAGCCACAAATGTGGGCTCGGTGCAAGGACTTGTAGACTTGTGGCTCGGTGAAAGGTCCTACGTGGACCTGTGGCTCGGTGAAAGGTCCTACGTGGACTTGTGGCTCGGTGAAAGGTCCTACATGGACTTGTGGCTCGGTGAAAGGTCCTACGTGGACTTGTGGCTCGGTGAAAGGTCCTACGTGGACTTGTGGCTCGGTGCAGCGTCCTTCAGTAAGGACTTGTAGACTTGTGGCTCAACACAACGAAAGGTGAAATTACAATTTCCTTGACATATTTTCCCCTCTGTTTTGTTATATGATGCTAATGGCGTCTGTGGACAAGACGTGGAATCACACATCAGCGAGGAAGTCCGACGAGGACGCTAAGATTAAGAGCCGGAGATGTGGCTGGGTGGAGTGAAGGGAGTAGAAACTCCCCTTGCAGCATCCTCGCCAGCATTCCAAACTTCCATATGTAACACCACCCGGACCTTATTGCAGTCCAGGCTCTAACATCCATCTCCAACCATTCCTGGCTACATAGCAAAATCTGGAACGTCTGGAAACTTGCCAGCTTAGTACCAGTGCTGACTCTCCAAGCCACCTGACTCCCTCTCCTCTCACACTTGTCACTGTTGTACTCAGTATTCAAACTCTTTAATGATGCTGATCCACAACCAAAGCAGACTATCATCCCACTACTCTCCCCTACACATCATGGCTTTAGAGACCCATTGCGCAACTGCCACGCGCCTCGAACGCATCTAAACTCGAATGACTTCAACCAGCCACAACCCAACCTTCCGCTCAGGACTAGTGGCATTTACATACGAAGAAAGCATCTGAGTCCGTCGTCCGACTCCTCCTCACGCAATAGACATATGACAACACCTTCCACAACATTGATGAAAACATTTTTAGCCATCTTTATTGCTACCTCCAAGCTAAATTGAATTCCTCCAGCTCTACAGTGGGGTACACAAGTAAGCAGTTCTATCTCCAACCCTCTTCAGTATCTCCATATATGACCTTTTGTCACTTTCTGGATCCTACGGTGTGAAAAATCATCTCGTATGCAGACGAACCTACAAACACGTTGCGACACCCTGAAACTTCGCAAACCAACAGAGTTAAACATGCAACATTTTACGTCACTCAGTTACAACACTTACTCCCGTGGGACATGGTGTCTACATCTTCACAAAAGTCTTTCAGTCACCCAGGTAACCTCAAACAGACATGAACCCAACCTGCACCCTCCCGCCAGCCTGATGGACAATCACTCTTAACAAAATTCCAGTTATTTTGGGTGTCTCAAGCAACATACGTGCGTGTCGTATCACAAACGAGATATGCATGAAAACATGTTTAATTCGGACAGTGCGCAAAACATTTGTATGCTGTCCGTGTTAACCATGTCTTCAGTCATTTTGTTACATTCATCCGCAACTCTTGCACGATGAAAATACTTCATCATTTTTTTTTTAAACAAGTTTCATGCTAAATTTCATGTTATGTCTTCTGGCTGTTGTCACCACACTTCTCGAAGAACGGGTCACTTGTCCACATCTTTAGTATGTTATGAAAACTTAAAGGTTGTCACCAGGTCACCCTTCACTCTTCTCCCTTCTGAGCTGGGCAAATTTGCCTTTAGCTTTTCCCAATAAACTTAGCTCTCTTAATTCTGATACCATCTTTGTTGCTCTCCTTTGGACCTTCTCTATTAGCTCTTTGTGTTTCTTTAGGTGAGGTGACCAAACTTGAGCAGCATATTCTAGTTTTTGTCTACTGGGTGATAGGAACCAGTCGATTGATAGATAATTCGTGTCCATGGACTTGAACGCCATTTTAATGTTTTCTAGCAGACAGTTGGTCTCAGACGTTCTCATAAGGTGGGACCGGGGTAACTTTTTTTTTTTTTTTTATGTTGAAGGCTCCAGTCACTGACAAAAGTCCACATCAAGGCCGGTGGTAATCATGTCGAGGCTTTTTCGCTGTGATCCTTCGTCATTACTTCACGTTACCTTACCCTAAACTTTATCAGCTATGTATCAGACCAACTTTGGGGTTTGTCATGGTCCCCTTGCAAAGTGATGCAGTCCACGTGTGTGTGTGTGTGGGTGTGTGTTTGATGACAATGAATCTAATGCAAGTTTCTCCTTAGCAGTTATGTTTTATCATCATATCTCACCTACCGGCATGAGTATATGTAGTAATATCTATTTCTTTATTTTCTTTTCCAGGTCATTATGGTTTTCGACTTGGGGTAGAGGCATTTCGTGATGCATCCCACCGCCAGAATGCATTGATCTGTGTGTGTGTGTGTGTGTGATGAGATGCGTAGAGCGCCTCCCTCTGCAGTCAGTAGGGCGTGAGGAGACGGGTCGCAGGAAAGTATCTGCAGCCTAGGGTGGCGTGTGTGACGAGGAAGTCCTTTTGCTGCCAGTGCCGTCGGCGAAGCACTATGCCGCGGGAATTCCAACACCCGTTCCATAAGATGCCGTGGCTCCTGGAGGAGGACTACGACTCGCTGGACGACCTGGAGTTCATAGACGGCCGCATGTACGTGCAGGGGGAGCGGGTCCTGCCTCTTTGGGCCGACGACGACGAGGACGAGGCCCACCGCTCCCACCGGCGCTCCTACAACGACGTCAGCGACGCGGACGAGTGCGCCGAGGTGGTCGCGCCCCTCATCGACCCCCGACGGGCGGTGCTCCTCCCGGGCTACACGTACGACCACCTGCCCGTTTGGCAGCGGCCTGACCCGCCCCAGTACGTCAACGGCGCCTCCAGGACTTCCGACGTAAAGAAGGGGAAGTACGACGTACCCAAGATAGTCGAGACGCAGAGCCCCACGGACTCGGACGCGGCGCCGGGCGAGGATGACGGGGCCAAGCGCATCCCCGAGCGCCCCAAGTCCCGAGCTCGCAAGTCCTTCGACTCCCTGCGGCGCTCCTCAACCCTCACCAGGATCAACGAACTCCTGCAGCGCGCTCGCTCGGAGGTGCTCGAGGGCGAGGACGCCATGAACGCCCGAAACCGCATACGACACCTGCTTCGGAACTCGCACCCAGACGACACGCAAAGGTAAGTACTGATGATGCCTCCGATGCTAGACTGACCTTCCCTCTCATTCACTAACACGAGAAGCAGGTCCAGTTGACCCCAAGACCCAAGCAAAGCCTTTAAAGTAAGCCAGGACCAACTGTGACGAAAAGGTAAGGCAAAGATTTTTCTAATCTTATATTATGAAATTGAGGTTCTCTTTGTCTGTCTCTCTGTTTGCACACACGTTTAGGAGGTTGCCAGATGCACGACAACAAACCTTTACCCACAACTGCCAATAAATCATCCATATTTTAGGCTGTTAGCGTGATATATTTTCAGGAATAGGTTTTGATGTTGAGCGGGGACACTGTGCCAGAAATATGGGAAGTATGAAGAAGAATAGGAGTGGGAGTTGTCGCACCAGTGAACAATGCATTTCCGCCGTTCAGGTTGTTGTAGCCAGCGAGGGAGAAAGTAATGTTGGTGCTGGAGGGTGTGGTGGCCAGGGAATGTGTTGTGGTGGTGAGCAAGGTTGTAATAAAGTGGGAGGGTCCTGTGATGTTGAGAAAGGGTGTGATTACCAGGGAGGGAGGTCGTGGTGGTGGTAGCGAGAAAGGATGCGGTAGGCGGGGAAGAAGGGAGTGTGGTAGTGGTGAGGGAAGGTAGTGGTGGTAGAGGTGTTAGTTGTCGACGTAGCTGCCCTTCGCTGGAGCGAGCAGACGAGAGCCTGGAGGGCCCATATCTGCTGGTTTATACATAACCGCATGAACTCAGGCGCGAGCATACCCCTGGATTGTAATGACGACCCAGTGAAAAGAACGACTTATTGAAGAGACGTCTTACAGGAGGTACGACTTACTGAAGAAACGAGTTATTGAGGGAAGAACTTAGCGAAGAAAGTTATCACATTATTGATATAACATGGATCTCACTATGGGGTATTACTACACACTCCATGCGCTGGCCTGCTTCAACTTTCACCTCCACTCAGAAAACGCAAAACTCCTTTCACCGTATGAATGAAACGAACAAAGCTTCCTTCACCCAGAGAAGTCTCCTTGACTCAATGCATGCGTCAGAAGTCTTTCACATTCAGTTAAGACGGAACGCTGCCTTCAGTCCATTTGAGAACGCTGCCTTCAGTCTCTCGGAGTCTCAGAGCCCTGGTATTTGCCTCCAGCCAGCCGTCGGCTTAACAGTAAACAGCTCCTGGCTTAACTTGGATGATTTCCATCTTAAACTAAAGACAACAGAACCACACACACACACATTCTTCCTCGCTGCTAACAGAGCAGAGGGTTTCCTCCATACGCGCTGTAGAAAACACAGTGAACACCTGCTCTCTGGCTCAGCGAAGGGAGCGAACACCTGCTCTCTGGCCTAGTGAAGAGAGTGAACACCTGCTCTCTGGCTTAGCGATGACCTTAATACCTGTTCTCTGGCTAAGCGAAGACCTGAACACCTGCTCTCTGGCTCAGCAGAGACCTGAACACCTGCTCTCTGGCTCAGCAGAGACCTGAACACCTGCTCTCTGGCTCAGGGGACCCACGTCACACCACAGAAAATGCAACACGACACCCTTCATCCATTATCAGGGGAAACTCAATTTGCTTGTAGGTGGTGGTGGTGGTGTCGTCCTGTCCCGTGCGAGAAGGATTTTAAGCAGGAAGTAACAGTCTGGTAGACCAAGCGAGATTACTTTTTTTTTCCGAATCTTGTACACTTTTTGTACTACGAGAGTCTGGGGCCTCTTGAGACTTCAAACAACCCTGTTGGTTGGTTCATCGTGTTGTGTACAGTGTTGTATATCTCTCTCGTGTGTAATGTCCCATGTGATGCTATGCTGTGCCATGCTATGCGATGCTATGCGAACATAGGCTTGTATTCTCGAGGGCCGAATCACATCAAGGGGATGGGTCATTTGCGCGGATTACAATAACGTCGATTACGTTTTCGTTTAAGAGGAAACTTATACGAAATGTCTTTTTTTTTCCGTGGGGCAGTACACTCGAATGGAGTACATGTCCACGAACGATTGCATTTCAATGGGGTACATTATCGTGAAGAAGTACATTTGCGAGAAAGGAGTACATTTCTGCGGATCGTGACGTGTTCATGGTGAAGGTACTTTTCAATATGGGGTTACATTTTCTTAGATCAGCTTTAAATTCAGTCTGTGATTGTTTGGTATGTACGAGGTGGTATCTAAAAGTTCCGAGACTAGTTCCATAGCAGGCCAACAGATGGAAGTGCGGCGATGTGCATGCTGTGACGGTTAGGCGTAACCTGTATGTTTGGGCTCAAGACGCACCTCTCTGGCACAGACAAACCTGCGTACGTTTACTCTAGACACTCATCACACGTCTGTTGATTCAGAGATCCGCACGGGTGTTTTTAAGGTGTCGATACATCCAACCGGCCTCGTTGATGACATCCACTTGCTGAAAAGGCCCTGGAAATGGTTTGATTTCTGCGTACGATGTTCTTATTGATTAGATGTGTTGATACTCCAATACAAGCTACTTGCCTCAATAGATTTATGGAATAGTCAACAACGGCTGACTCCTCTGATTTATCAGTTGATGATACTTATTATGTACCTCACTTGCTCCCTCGTTCTGGTCTTCGTCTGCTGATTTTTTGTGGTTTATTACTTTTAAAACTTTGCTCGGAGTTTGCATATTTACTTATTTGTACAGGAAGGGGAGAGATTATCTGCTCTAAACAGTCCTGATTTCTTGGACTGAGTTATGAAGGAGACTGTCGAACATTTGTATACTGTTGGCACTCACACTTTCCCTTCTCATTGTATTCCAGCCATCCTCCACTCTCATGCTAAACCAGGATTCTTTAACACGGTTTCGCAAATAAGTGGTTTATGATGCAAAATTAACAGGTTATTACTGAGGGGGGGTCACCAGAAACGACTTCACCGGGTTCTGTGATTATGAGCAAAGCTGCACCAGAGACGGTTCGCCAGGGGTACTTCCAGTTGACTGTGGCACAAGAGCTACATGCGAAGGTAAAGATTACGTTCAGAACACTTCCAGTCGACACGGACCCCATGTGGCCAGCGCCATCTCTGTAGTCCCTCAGAGACCCATCCGTCTTGCGGTAACCCTTCCGGACAGAGACCACCAGCCGTTCCAGCCAGCGCCGACTCTTCCAGCTAGCCCCATCCCTTTTCAGCCAGGGCCAACCTTTCCAGCATCAACCTTTCCAGTCGGCACCACCCCTTCCAGCTGGCATTAGCCCTTCCAGCCAGGTGGCCAACCCTCCTTCAGCCAGCCTCAGGGTAAACATTCCAGGCCGGTGGCAGTATTGGACACCACCACCACGTCTGCCACGCAGTTTTCTTCGGTGGGAATTCCGGTGTTTCTCCGACAGCCTGGAACCAGACGAGGGCTTGTGGGCAAACTTGCCGAGGGGATTTGTCTGCCCCCGGCTGGATCGAAGGTGTCCTTCCAGCAGCCCAAGTTCAAGTTTAACCCCCAACAGCAAGACTTTGCGACACTTGAAGCCGACGGTACTTTCCTTTAGCACGACGGTGTGAAGACCCTGAGCACGAAGGCAAGACCCTTAGGTGTTAGCAGTCTGGCCTCTGATCACGCCCTTAAGGGCCAGACTAAAGTCCAGGAGGCCACGGAGGCCCAAGAGCCGCGGCGCCGTGCTCAGGAGTCTTACATGACCCAACATCACGTGCGTGGCGCAGATGCCATGAGACTTCGACTTGACTGTACTGATGATTCTTGAACCTGTTGGGTGGTGCATTGAGTCTGCTTCTTTAAACATACTCTTTAAGCCTTCAGGCTTCCAGAAGGTTATGGAAAGCAAACTCATGTCTTCTTTTTGGTCTCCCTTTCCAACCAGTCTCCTCCTCCGGACGAGTGCTTGACGCTGGGTTAAAACGTTTTCTTTTTCTTTTTTACACTTTGAAAGCGCACAGGAAGCTGAAGTTGTGTATGACGTACGTTGCTGTTTGAGGTGTGTGGGTGTGTGCTTGCCTTCTCCTCTAGAAACATACACCATGGAAAGCTTTGGCCACTCTCGAGACAGGAATGGACGTTCAAAGCTTTTACCCAAAAATATGGTTATTTTATTCACACAGTTTTACGTTACGTGCACTCATACATACAAGCATGATTCATTACATGGTTATATTCCTTATTCCCGGGGCCTGAGCTTGGCTGTGAACACTTCAGAAGCCTCGGCAAGTAAAGTGGAATTGGATCAGGATACCGTGTGAAGATTTTTATCCTGTTCTTATGCTATAACAGAAAATTGAGACCATAAACCGCCAAAGCCCAGGCCCAGACTAGGCTAGAATCCTTAACCCAAAAAATGGAGTTAAGTGAAGTAAACTGTTATCACGATCGTACAGTTCCAATTAGGGATGCAATTAGGGTGGCTGGGTGAAAGGGGATTATTATTTTTTTAAAGTTTTGACCAGAAGGGGCAAAAGGTCACCCTTAATTGAGGGATGAATAATTTGGGATTTATGAGGGTTGGGAGATTATTGTGAAGTGTATACAGAGAGGATCACGAGTTAGCAGCAAGTGGTTGAAGACATAGAGAAAACGAGGAATCAGAACAGAGATAGTTAAGGTTATCAGCAGATGGAGTGGGGAATTACGGGAAGTGGTGAATGTAATCATAGTTTAGGATATTACACTTAAGCCAGAGGTGGGAATAAGCAGACGAAAAAAGGTGCACCAAGTACGAAGAGTCAGAGATAGAGGTCAGGAGGATATCTCCTGGATGTCACAGCGGTAGATAGACAAAATGAGATGCCCGTAACAGAGAGACGAGAAACTGCTGAAAGTAAAGGCCAGAGAACAGCAGCTACTGGGAGAGGAACACACACAGAGAGGGGACCTGACTGGTGTAGTGAAGCCGAGACCTGGGTGGGGGGGGGGATATAGAGAAGCAGAAGAGAAGTAGAAGAGAACGCCTGATACCCAGAATGAAGAGAAATGTGTTACAGGGAAAGTCCGGAGGCCTTGGATTTGTCCATCATGGAAGAGAGATGAGTAAGAGGTGACCTGATCAGAGCCTTCAAGTCCTTTAAACTAGACTGGTAATGCTGACAGTGGACAGTTTTTCGACTGATGTAGGGACAGGACAACCAGAGGATATGACTCGAAATTGTGAAAGAAACTCGTTGAAATAGAAAGATATACAAGGAGTCCCCTGTAGTATAAGATGAATGGAACAAAAATGATTGAGGATTTACTTGATCAACACACCATACATGACTATAAGAATTTATGATCGTAGAGAATGTTCAAGAGATGTGGCCCCACGAGTGTAAAACTCTCTCCCCGTACAGTACAAGAGATGGGGGCCCACGAGTGTAGAACTCCCTCCCCGTAAAGTACAAGAGATGGGGCCCCACCAGTGTAGAACTCCCTCCCCGTACAGTACAAGAGATGGGGCCCCACGAGTGTAGAACTCCCTCCCCGTACAGTACAAGAGACGGGGCCCTCCTACGAGTGTAAAACTCCCTCCTCGTGCAGTTCAGATGATAGGCGATTACACAGTAAATTTCAAAGTGAAACTGTTAGGAGAATAGTATAGATTGCTATAGACAGATGAATAAGAGAAGTACATACTTCCCTCGATGGAAAGCTTGATAAAGTGCAAAGTCTTCTGAATCATTGCATGTTTTTCTTTAGCCAGACTTATCTCTGGGCTTATACATAATACGCTCTGTTAAGTGATGAATGAGTACCTTCATCCAAAAAACTGGAAACAACTCAGTTTACTTAATTACTTACCTGAGCGTGTAAATGTTTACACCCAAAACTCGTGGACCCAAAAATATTGTAACCAGAAAAAAGGTTTTTAGGAAGTCAGGAAGGCTTGTTAATTAGTACAGTTACCTGTCATTAGCGGGGAGAGTGTTTTCTGTATTCACTGTACCACTCCTCTGTATTTTCGTTGCTAAAAGCGACTTAATTCACGTAATCCCTCTTCCCCAAAATGTTCTCATATAGTACTCGGCGCCTCTCATATCAGTGTATGTTGGTTGGAATCCTTGACCCGCTCGCTGTCATTGCTCATATGATACCTCCTCGCCCTGCCGCAATGGGAGGATGCCACTTTAAGAAACACTGCCTTAAGGCCCTCCCTCCCCCACTGGCTTCACTTCCTGCACCCCCTCCCTTTACCGTTACGAAGTTGTATACGCTCTGGTCCGTCTGAGTCCTTTCTCTAAAACATGAAAATTGCTACCTCGTTCCTGACAGCTGCTCGTGTGTGTGTGTGTGTGTGTGTGTGTGTGTGTGTGTGTGTGTGTGTGTGTGTTCTTTAAGCTCTCTGGGCCACTGCGGGGGTGGGAGGGGTGGGGGAACCGTGTGGTCATATCTCAGAGGGTCTGAAAGAACCAAGTTGGAATCCGGATCAAGAAACTGCAGACCGGGCATGCACTCTGTGTCTTGGCTCAATTCTGCCCTCTATGTTACATACGTACAAACATTCATGCACTCGTTCGTGAGTGTATTCGCTCTGTGAAGGATACAGAGATAATGAACGCAGGCAGGTCATGCTGACATATATGACAGGCAAGGCACATACCCTCGTCATGTAAGGGTCAGGCAAAGGTCAGATAAGAAGTGTGACCCCCTGAGGCAAAGGTCAGGGCGTGGATTAACTCATAAACTAATACGTGGGTGACCATATTTTTTGGGGGGTTTAAGAAAGGATCTGATTCACACATGACTAGACTAAAGGTGAGATTAGTATGAGAGCTGTAGACGGTATTGCTAGATTCTCTGATATATCTGTCATAGAAATAGCCAGCTATTCAGTAATCTTATAAGACCCTTAATATTCATGTCTTGCTCGGAATAGACGGAGGCTCCAGCGGGAGTTGTTGACTGCTACTGTCAGTAGAATCACGGTTTTTGTCCCCACGGGGCTCGACGTTGCTCTTAAGGCCATTGGAGTCTTCTTGGCTTGCCGGGAGTGTCAGGGAGTGTCAGGCCGCCACCAGTGTCGGAGAGTAGCACTGTGGGCGTTGGGACTCCCCAGGCTAATCTCGCATCTCCCAGTCAAACGGACCGGGTTCTCAGTTGAAGTGGTGCGGTGAGGTGCATAGCCTCCCAGACGTACGCCTTCGTTGCCGCAAGCATTAAGGGGCAACCCCCTTCTTTTTTTTTTTAAGGCCTTGGGTGATGCAGTGGACGAGGAACGCGAGCTTTTACGCTGGGAGGTCAACTGGAGGGAATTCTGCGCCAGGAACCCTTCCCGCCGTAAGTGATGTTGCTCTCCAGGTGCCAGAGACGTGTCCCCTCCTGGAATACTGTGTTAAGATTTTATTTGGTCACCCTGTTTTGTAAAAAGACAGAGAGAATATATAGAGAAAAAAAACACAGAGGCTAACAGCCATGTTGATTTCCGGACGAAGAAGCAGTCAGCTACACGAATTATTTAGCTTTTAAAAAGAGAGGTAACGAGGTCTCCCTCGAAGCATATAAATTAGGCTACGTTTGCCTGATTCACTTCCGGTAATGGATACAAACTCGTAAGCAAACTTTATACCCCGATTAAGGCGAAGCACTTTTTCTTCAACAGAATTATTAACAAATGGAATAATTTACCAGAGGAAAAAAAAAAGAATAGTTGAAAGCAGTACCATATACGCGTTTTAAGAGTAGACTTGACAACTGCTTCGCTGGAAGTCCACGACTGACTAGATTTGCGTCCTTTGAGTTACATAAACAATAGCAGTAACCGTGTTTCTCCGAAAGTCATCTGTTTGTCTCTCTGCTCTCACTTCCAATTTGATTTTTTTTTTAAATCTCTCCCACTGTCACAGACAGACCTGTGAAGACCCAGTGGTTTCTTACTGTCAGCATATATATATATATATATATATATATATATATATATATATATATATATATATATATATATATATAAAAAAAAATATA
>JAYMFT010010467.1:0-16899 GCA_038088735.1 Panulirus argus
GTTTCCTGGCGCTACCTCGCTGACGCGGGAAACAGCGATCTAGTATAATAATAATAAAATAATATATATATATATATAAAATGACCAAAATGACCCAAGGAGATATTTCTGAAGCTAAAAACTTACTACTAATCAATCTAACTTAGAAAAATACTCTTAGTTTGAAATTTACTAATCGAATGATTTAGCAATGCAATTAACCATTAAAAACCATCTTTGTTTTTCTGAGATCCTTTATACATTTGTTTGGTGCCTCTTCAACACATTGATTCTTAAAAATTTAATTACTCTGTTTCTTTCTCGCTGTGAGGATTGTAGTCCTCATACTATTTCTTTAATTTCATCTACTTGTTTCCATGCACTGATTATCCTGTATCTTTTAAGACAGATCACATGATCCACTCTCTCAACTTTGCTTGTATAGTGTATCTGCATTCTTTCTTGTTTATTAATTTAAGCTTGTTACACAAAACAACAGCAGTGAAGTTGGCTTTTTATATGAAAATGAATATTTTTCCTTATCAGTCCTACCCCTCTCATAATGAAAGTTCTCATTATTACTCCACTCACTGCATGCTTCACTAATTCCACATTTTCCAGTGTGGTCACCAAACTCAACTTATTAAAGTACTCCAAAGTCTTTTAACTTTCTCTTCAGTGCCCTTCTTTTCTTAATAATCAATTAAACTTTTGTGGTTTCATTTGGTGCAATTTATAGGTCACTATCTTTTTTGTCTTTCTCATTAATTATTGAGAAGCTTCTAACTGCGATTGCAACATAGGAATGGTTTAAAAAGGACTAGTACTTGGTAATAAATGGTGTCATGTTCCAAGCAAAAGCTAAGAAACTGCTGTAGTAGTATGAGAACCTAAAGGTAGTAAAATTGATTAAAAAGTGGATTTGCATACATCTGCTAACCTTAGCAGGAGCAAAAGGATCAGCAAATGTCATCAGTGAAAATAGGTGTTATTCAATCATGATGTTTATTCTTCAATTGAGTGCTACAGTAAAAAATATTGTTATATATGTCTCCAGTTGAGAAACCTTAACCATCTACAAAAATGAACACCCTACACATGACCTAGAACATATAAATGTTGGTAGCACCATACAATTATTACCTGAATAGAATTCCCCATTCCCTCAGAGGGCAGAGAGATCTGAGGTTGAATTAATGCTAACAATACTGAGAGAATTCAGAGGTTAAAAAGAAAAAACTAATGGAAATAATTATTTTAAGAAGAATTCTAAAGAGAAATAACGTGAGTAAAGATTTATTACCACTGAGTTGCATAGGTTTACAACTAACCTGCTGAGAAATGTTGTAAAGGTCCAAAATGAGATATCTAAAGAAATGTGAGAAGCAGAACATATTGACTGAAAAAGGGTTGGCAATTGGAAGGTGATATAGTATGTAAATCAAATTCATAAGTACTTAAGTGAATATGATCATGAGTCAAAAAAAAAAAAGAGATATAACAATGATAAACAAAAGAAAGACGACAAAAAATATGACCGAACCATAATGACAGCGTTACTGATAACAAGGGAAAGGTGATCTATAAATAATAAAAACACTGGGCAAACAGGAAAAGAAAATGAAAATTCATTTACAGATTAAGAGAGAAAGCCAAAGGGTGAAAATTTAGAAATCTGAGATTTATGCCACACCTTATCAAAAGCCTGTAAGGTATCAAGGAACAAAATGCAAGATTCCTATGTACCTGTGAGACGATGACTAGATATGAGACAGAATGAAAAATTTGTCACCAGTAGATATCATATTACTGAAGCAAAACTAGACATAATGAAAGAGAAAATCATACAATGCTTCAAGATGCTTCAGAAATGAATAACTGAGAAAAATTTAAAGACTTTCAAAACAGTATGCTATAACAATGACTATGTGGACCAGAGAAATGAATAACAGACAAAAATGGAAAGACTTTCAAAACAGTAAGCTATAAAACAATGCCTACATGGACCAGAACAGTCTCCTTCCTTCCTTCAAAATAAAAATGATCCAAAGCACATTTTCAAGACGGAAGAAAACTGCTGGCCAGGACACATAAGTGACACACAGTAGTAAGTTTTGAGGCTAATCCCTTGGGACCAAATGTGGGATACTATCTGTATGCTTCACTTGACTCAAACCAAAGGAAAGCACTTTGAACCCTCTGATAATATAATGCAGGAAGGATCATAGGAAGAATGAAGAGTAAATTAAGAGTAGAAAGAATATCTGGTTTGTCAGTAACAGAATGGGACGAAAACTGAAAGCCAGAGCGTGGTTTTATCAATACAAGAAAGTTATAAAACAATGTTTTCAGAATGGAAGGGAGCTTCTGCAGACACTCAGATGTTCTTAACTAAGAACCAAAAGTATCTTTTACGTGAAAAATAAAAGCTTACATTTCCTTTGCACAAAGGAACATCTGTACTAACATACTACAGATAAACAATGAATCTTTGTAAAAAATGAATGTTGTGTGAGACAAATGAAGAATGCTTTTATATTCAGCACACCAAGTTGCTGGTCTACATGGATTAAAAACAAAAACTATCAAACCACAAGAGGCTTTATACATGCAACAATGACCTCCATTAAGCATTCTGCACACCGGGAAGCATCTCATAAGCAGAAGCAACAGCCATGTCACAAAAAAGCAAAATGCAAATATGTCAATTCAGCCATTGCAAGATGTCCTAGCTGGAAGTCATATGGGATATCTGTAGGGGGTATCATAATAGAGATGACTATGATAAAAGTTTGACTGAATAATCACAATGGGGTAAAGAAATGTGACAAGAGAAAAAGAGGGCCAACAGTAAATTAGGTAAAGCTGAAAATTATCAACAATTGGAGCATATATGAAGTTCAGTTAGTTTTTTAAATTACAGATAACAAAAAAAGGGTGTGTCCAATTCCCCTAACATTAATGTGGAGGGAATTCAGTCAACCTTTGCAATATCTCCTAGCATGGAGCAAGGAGACAAAGAATAGTACAGCTTTGTGGCCAGAGGTGAAAGTCTAGGAATGTAATACAGGAGAAGAGTAAGTGAGATGAAAGAAAATTGTAAAACTTAAGAAAAATTTTGAATGAGGTTGCATCAAAGTTGAGATTCTGAGGTCAATGAGGGATGTGACATGCAAGCATACATCATAATAACCACACAATCCACTCTTGGAGCAAAACCGACACGATACAGATTTCAGTCAGATATCAAAAAGTTTTAGTCCAGCTGATGCATCACTGATATGACATGATCAATCTAAGAAGTAAAGGGAGAGAAATGTTTGCAAAGTGGTTTTAAAAAGAGAAAAACTTGTTTCAAAATCAAAAATATTTGGCAAAACTGTACGAGCAATAGACAGTAGTAGTTGGTAGGAACATTAGACAGGAACATTAGGTAGAAACATTAGGCAAAAGTAGTAGATAGGAACATTACATGGGAGCATTAGCTTGAAGTGGTAGATTGGAACAACAGGTAGACACATTAGGTAGTAGTAGTCACTATGAACATTAGATAAGAACCTCTGGAAACACTGAACTAGAGGTGCCCTCTGCTGGTGGCCTGTTCAGGATGAGGCACTAAAGGCTAAGAAGTGGTACTAAAGTTCAGGTTATGGAGACTCTTTTGCTGTGGCCTTCTCCTTGAAGAGTTCCCAAATAAAATGGGCATCAGAGATACAGACAGATATAGATAGTAAAATGAAAAAGAAGGGACCTTACAAAGCAGTTAGAAACAAGGGAGGAGTAATACTGCTGCCGAATCCACCCTCTCACTGTTAGCATCTGACCCTATAATGTCTGGTAAAGGGGCCATACCTTCATCATTTATGGTTCAAGGGATTATATGAAAGAAAAAAATGACGAGAGTAAGAAGACAAGAGTGCATAGCACAAATGAACAGGGGAGAAGGGCCCTATCCAAATTACAGTGGAAGTACTGTAAAAGATCATACAGGATCTCTAGTACCTTTGAATATTTGTGGACAAAGCAAAGCACTGTTAGGGAGAGCAGGGATGAATATTTTAGAAAAACCACTATTTGTTTCAGCAATAATCTTGTGGTTGTACAGTATTTCAGAAAGCAGATGATTAAGATTCATCACTACTCTCTCCTAATAAAACAAAATAATCAATATTCAAAAAAAAGAGACAACATTACAATGTGCTAAGGTAAACACCAAGCTATAGGTCGCCCATGCATTTTCTGTAGATGAACAGACATGTACATACGAGATAATGTGTTGCACATGCAAGAGTGTACATAAGGCTTTGGTTAAAGTTTCTCACTGTTATCAGCCACACAGATCATATATCTGTATGAAGCACATAGAGGAAAGTATAAATAACCATGTACATATGAGAGGGCCTTGATTAAGAGAAATTTTCACTAGCACCAGATCTGATAGACCGATGTATACAGACTACTCATAGATCTATGGACAGACCTCATAAATCTATGGACAGACAGACAGAATACAAAGAAATTAAAACAGCAACAGATCACTGGGTCTGGAAGAATTTAAATGTAACATGCCCAAAGGCTTTTGCCAAGGGCATAACATACAACTTTTTTTCTATCAGTAATTCATAAAATACATGAAACTGACCCTATATTCATACAATTTCCCTATATTATATAAAAAAAAGCCTTCCAAATAAAAGACAAATACTTATTTTCAGATCCTATGTATGTGTCCAAATATTACACAGGGACACACATATAGATCTGATATATATATACACATGAGAGCTTTGGTTTAAAATTTTCACAACTGATAGGTCTCATACAGAGATGGATACTGATCACTTGCAGAACAACCAATGGACAGAGAAGACACTTTAAGTATCACATACCCAACAAGTTCTGCCGAGATATAAAAGACAAACTCCCTTGATTCTGTTGGTAACTGAAATCCTAGTTGATAACATATACTAACCAAAAACTAAAGTTACCCCACTAAGTTTTAAAGGTGAAACATAATCTGGACACAGAGAATCATTCAAATGTATGAAATTAAACTATCCAAGTGAATGTTTTATTCTAACTGGAAAAGGTGCCTTCACAACTAAGAGAAAGAAAATCTATTTTCAGTCAATGAATGATATTAGTCAAGGTTAACTTTTCATAACTATAATCATTTATAATAAAACAAAATTCAAAGTATACTTAACACTCATTCCAATCATTCCACCCAATCAATGCCAAGAAATCAATGTTCAAATATCTTTAAATACCTGAACCACTGAATTTCTTATTCTGAAGGAACACATCCAACATGATAAAACACAATTCAAAATCATTCTTACAAAATGAAACTAGACCACATCTTACCATAGAGTGCAGCAGTGGCTGGGTCCAATCCTGGGGGCAAGCCTCCACGGGATTTTTCTCCCCGCTCGCCATCACGGCTCTTATCCATCCTGCAACACAAGACCAATAAAAAATTAATATCAAGAAATGCTCAAATCTCATAAGACACATAAAAGAAAACATAATGATATATAAGTACAAGCAATTTACCTACACTTAAAAAACTGAAATTCCAAGCACAAACAGTATATATTTCATTTATAAATACTCTAGTGTCAATTTCTATGAAAGAGTCTTGGCATCACCCAGGAGCTCTTTTCAAAGGTTCCTGCAGCCCAAGACTGCTCTACTTCCTGCAGCAGTGAAATGTGCACTCCTTTACAGAAAGAACTTCTTGAACAAGTCTGTCCCGTTAATAATAATGCTTAACAATAAGTGAATTCTCACTCATGGTGTAACCTGAAGCAGGTGAAGTCCAGTAGCACCAGCAACATATATTGTTTTTATAAATGTCTATCATTTTTCCCATCAGCAAGGTAGCATAAATAACAGAAGAAAAAAAAATGGTCTCATTCACTCAGGCCCACTTTCTAGCTGTCATGTATAATGCACCAAAACCAAAGACCCCTATCCATAGTCATATCCCACACCCTCAGACTACTCTACTGACCACTTTTCATGCTGAAGGCTCCAGTCAAGAACAAAAGTCCACATCAAAGCTGGGCCTTAATTGAATTATGGAGAGAATTATGAAATGGAAACAGACAAGACAAGGGAAAGTATTTATGAATTTTTGAGAAAGTGAAAGACCTGTCTTTTGAAATGTGCCAGGTCATAGTTACTGGGAAAGACATAAAAAGATAGAGAGTTCCAAAGCTTCAATGTGTAAGGAATGAAGCAGGTATCAAAACGGCCCACTCTTTAGTTGTCGATGGCTACACGATAATCATATGACGGAGCAGCTTGCTGAGTATTTCGCGGTCTAGTTGGTGGTGAGGGCATACAAACAGTAACTTCTCGGGAGCAAAAACCAAAGTAATACCTAAAAAAGAGGGAAAGTGAACTAACATTGCGGCTTAGGGCAAGGGGTTAGAGTTTGGAAGAGAGCCTGGGACAGTTTATAAATAGGATCGCTTTCGACTCAACTCTGTTAAAGAAACAGAACTAGTACTACCCCAAATGTGAGAGCTGTACACCAAACAAGGACGAATCAATCCCTTATATAAACGGAGCAACTGTTCAGAAGAGAATTTACATAAAAACAGGACATCCCGTTTCTTAGAGACAGACTTATTTCTTCCCGTAATGTGGGGCTTCCAAGAAAGAGTGGATGTTACAGTAATACCAAGTATGTTCATTGAGCCAAGATGTGGAATTACAGAACCGACAAAGGAGAGACGAGAGTTGTGAGGAGTTTTCGATAAGGAAATGAGTAGAAATATACCACACAAATCTCTTACCCTTTCATTACTTACTCGATCAAACCACCTCACACTACATAATGCTTTCAAACATTTCATTTCCAATACATCCACCCTTCTCCGCACAACCCTATCTATAGCCCATGCATCAAAACCATACTATATTGTTTGGAACTAATATTCTTTCAAAAATACACATTTTTCGCTCTTCGAGACAGCGTTCTTTTTGCGACACATTCTTCATCTCTCTCAGAACCTTCGCACATTCCCGTACCCTATGATACACTTCAGCTTCCATGGTTTCATTCGCTGCCAAGTCCACTCCCAGATATCGAAAACACTTCACTTCCTCCAGTTTTTCTCTATTCAAACTTACATCCCAACTAACGTGTCTCTCAACCTTGCTGAACCTAATAACTTTGCTCTTATTACATTTACTCCCAACTTTCTCCTTTCACACACTTTTCCAAAGTCAGTCACCATCTTCTGCAGTTTCTCACTCGAATCAGCCACCAGTGCTGTATCATCAGCGTAGAAAAACTGACTCACTTCTCAGGCCCTCTCATCCCTAACAGACTGCATTCTCGCCCCTCTCTCCAAAACTCTTGCATTTACCTCCCTGACAACTCCATCTACAAACAAATCAAACAACCATGGTGACATCACTCCCAGACAAATAGAAAAGGAATGACCCATCTACTCATATGCACACATATATACATACATGCAAAATACAGCCATATACACACCAAAATATGCACATATACATACATATACATATACATGTATATACACATATACACATATACGTATTCATACTTGCGCACCTACATCCATACAATAGTGATAGTACTTTCTAATTGCGTGATTGCTACAATGACTATTTTTTTTATTGAGTGATGCGCTACAGTGACAGAACTTTGTTATAGGGTGATGTGCTACACTGACATACTTTGTTATCGGATGATTTTTTTGTTCTTTTATGTTGAAGACTTAAGTTACGGACAAAAGTCCACATCAAGGCCAGGCCTTAATTGAAATATAGGGAACTATGAACCGGAAAAAGACAAGGGAAAGTATTTATGAATTTTTGAGAAAGTGAAAGACCTGTCTTTTGAAATGTGCCAGGTCATAGTTGCTTGGAAACACATAAGACGATAGAGAGTTCCAAAGCTTCGACGTGTAAGGAATGAAGCAGGTATCAAAACAGCCCACTCTTTAGTTGTCGATGGCCACACAATCATATGACGGAGCAGCTTGCTGAGTAATGCGCGGTCTAGTTGGTGGTGGGGGCATACAAACAGTAAGCTCTTGGGAGCAAATACCAAAGTAATACCTATAAAAGAGGGAAAGTGAACTAACATTGCTGCTTAGGGCAAGGGGTTAGAGTTTGGAAGATAGCCTGGAACAGTTTATAAGTCGGATCGCTTTCGACTCAACTCTGTTAAAGAAACAGAACTAGTACTACCCCAGATGTGAGAGCAGTACTCCAAACAAGGACGAATCAATCCCTTATATAAAGGGAGCAACTGTTCAGAAGAGAACTTACATCTAAACAGGACACCCTGTTTCTTAGAGGCAGACTTATTCATTCCCGTAATGAGGGGCTTCCAAGAAAGAGTGGATGTTACAGTAATACCAAGTAAGTTCATTGAGTCAAGAGATGGAATTACAGAACCGTCAAAGGAGAAACAAGAGTTGTGAGGAGTTTTCGAAAAGGAAATGGGTAGAAATATACCACACATAGATCTTACCCTTTCAGTTCTTACTCGATCAAACCACCTCACACTACATATTGTTCTCAAACATTTCATTTCCAATACATCCACCCTCCTCCGCACAACCCTATCTATAGCCCATGCCTCAAAACCATACAACATTGTTTGGAACTACTATTCTTTCAAAAAGACACATTTTTGCTCTTCGAGATAGCGTTCTTTTTTCGACACATTCTTCATCGCCCTCAGAACCTTCGTACATTCCCCTACCATATGATACATTTCAGCTTCCATGGCTTCATTCGCTGCTAAGTCCACTCCCAGATATCGAAAACACTTCAATTTCTCCAATTTTTCTCTATTCAAATTTACATCCCAACTAACGTGTCCCTCAACCTTGCTGAACCTACTAACCTTGCTCTTATCACATTTACTCCCAACTTTTTCCTTTCACACACTTTTCCAAACGGAAAAAGAAAAGACAAGGGAAAGAATTTATGAATGTTTGAGAAAGTGAAAGACCTGTCTTTTGAAATGTGCCAGGTCATAGTTACTGGGAAAAACATAAGAAGATAGAGAGTTCCAAAGCTTAAACGTGTAAGGAATGACGCAGGTATCAAAACGGCCCACTCTTTAGTTGTCGATGGCCACACAATAATCATATGACGGAGCAGCTTGCTGAGTAATGCGCGGTCTAGTTGGTGGTGGGGGCATACAAACAGTAAGCTCTCGGGAGCAAAAACCAAAGTAATACCTATAAAAGAGGGAAAGTGAACTAATATTGCGGCTTAGGGCAAGGGGTTAGAGTTTGGAAGATAGCCTGGAACAGTTTATAAGTTGGATCGCTTTCGACTCAACTCTGTTAAAGAAACAGAACTGGTACTACCCCAAATGAGAGAGCAGTACTCCAAACAAGGACGGAGCAACTGTTCAGAAGAGAACTTACATCTAAACAGGACACCTTGTTTCTTAGAGGCAGACTTATTCATTCCCGTAATGTGGGACTTCCAAGAAAGAGTGGATGTTACAGTAATACCAAGTAAGTTCATTGAGTCAAGAGGTGGAATTAAAGAGCCGTCAAAGGAGAGACAAGAGTTTTGAGGAGTTTTTGAAAAGAAAATGGGTAGAAACATACCACACATATCTCTTACCCTTTCATTACTTACTCGATCAAACCACCTCACACTACATATTGTTCTCAAATATTTCATTTCCAATACATCCACCCTCCTCCACACAACCCTATCTATAGCCCATGCCTCAAAACCATATAATATTGTTTGGAACTACTATTCTTTTAAAAAGACACATTTTTGCTCTTCGAGATAGCGTTCTTTTTCGACACATTCTTCATCGCCCTCAGAACCTTCTCAACTTCCCCTACCATATGATACACTTCAGCTTCCATGGCTTCATTCGCTGCCAAGTCCACTCCCAGGTATCGAAAACACTTCACTTTCTCCAGTTTTTCTCTATTCAGACTTTCATCCCAACTAACGTGTCCCTCAACCTTGCTGAACCTAATAACCTTGCTCTTATCACATTTACTCCCAACATTCTCCTTTCACACATTTTTCCAAACGGAAAAAGAAAAGACAAGGGAAAGAATTTATGAATGTTTGAGAAAGTGAAAGACCTGTCTTTTGAAATGTGCCAGGTCATAGTTACTGGGAAAGACATAAGAAGATAGAGAGTTCCAAAGCATCGACGTGTAAGGAATGAAGCAGGTATCAAAACGGCCCACTCTTTAGTTGTCGATGGCTACACAATAATCATATGACAGAGCAGCTTGCTGAGTATTGCTAGGTCTAGTTGGTGACGGGAGCATACAAGCAGTCAGCTTTCGGGAGCATGAACCAAGGTAATACTTATAGAAGAGGGAAAGTGAACCAACATTGCGGCTTAGGGTAAGGGGGTAGAGTTTGGAAGATAGCCTGGGACAGTTTATAAGTCGGATCGCTTTCGACTCAACTCTGTTAAGGAAACAGAACTAGTACTACCCCAAATGTGAGAACAGTACTCCAAACAAGGACGAATCAATCCCTTATATAAAGAGAGCAAATGTTCAGAAGAGAACTTAACATCTAAACTTTCTCAATAATTCATAAATACTTTCCCTTGTTTTTTCTTTTTCCGTTTCATAATTCCCTATATTTCAATTAAGGCCTGGCCTTGATGTGGACTTTTGTCCGTAACTTAAGCCTCTAGAACATTACCCCATGACAAAGGTGTCTCTGTAGTACATCATCCAATAGCAAAGTACTGTCACAGTAGTATAACATCCAATAGCAAAGTGTTGTCAGTGTAATACATCATTCAATAACAAAGTAATGTCAGGGTAGCACATCATGCAGTGACAATGTACTCTCACTGTAGTATATCATCCAATACCAAAATGATGTCACTGTAGCCCATCATTTAATCAAAAAGTACTTTCACTATTGTACATCATCATATAACAAAGCGCTCTGTAGCATATCTTCCAGCAACGCTGTAAAATGTCATCCAATAGCAAAGTACTGTCATTGTAGCACACCATCCAATAATATAGAAATTTCGCTGTAAAAGATCATCCTAAATCAAAGTAATGTCACTGTAAAACATAACCCTATACCAAGTTCCTCTCAATGATGCACGTCATCCAGTAACAAAGCACTTTCACTTTAGCACATCATCGTTTAACAAAGTACTGTCACTGCAGCATATCATCCAATAAGAAAATGTCAATGTAGCATAGCATCGGATAATAAAGTGCTGTCATTGCATCATATCATCCAGTAACAAAGTCCTTTCACTTTCATATATCATCCATTAACAAAATACTGTCACTGTGATAAATTATCCAATAGCAAAGTACTTTCACGGTAGCACATCACTCAGTTACAAATTATTATCAATGTAGTACATCATCCAATAACAAAGTATTGTCACGGTAGCATATGATCGACTAAAAAGGTATCGTCGTTTTAGTACATAATCCAATCACAAAATGCTGCCACTAGCATATCATCCGGTAACAAAGTACTGGAACTGTCGTAAATCATCCAGTAACAACGTACTGTCACTGTAGCACATAATCCAATATTATAGTACTGTCGCTATAGCACATCACTTAAAAACAAAATGCTGTCACTGTAGCACATAACCCAGTAACAAAGTCCTCTTACTGTAGTAAACCATCCAATAAAAATTTCAGTCACCGTAGTTTATCAATGAGTAGTATAGTACTTTCACTGCCGCATATCATTCAATAACAAAGCAGTCTCAGCGTACCATATCATATAATAACAAAGAACTGTTACTGTACCTTATCATCCAACAAGAAAATACTATCACTGTGGCATATCATTCATAACAAAGATCTGTAACTGCAGCACATCATCTAATAACAAATCTCTACCACCATAATACATTATTCAGTACACAATACTGTCGCTATAGCACATCATCTGCTAACAAAATACTGACAGTGCATTACATCATCCAACGACAAAGTAATGTCTCTGTAGTACATCATACTTTAACCAGGTGCTGTCACTGTAGCCATCATCCTATAACAGAGCACTGTCACTATAGCATATCATCCAATAACAAAGTACTTTCATTGTAGAACATCATCCAATAAGAAATCAGTGTCACTGTAGCACATCATTTTGTAAGAAATACTTTTACTGTAGTGCAATAAAAAAGTACTGTCACTGTAGCACACCATCCAATAAGAAAATACTGTCACTGTAGCACATCCCCCAGTAACAAAATGCTGTCACTGTAGTATAACACCCACTAACAAAGTACAGTCACCGCAGCAAAACATCCAATAACATAGTACTATCACTGTAACACATCATCCCACAACAAAGCGCAGTCACTGTAGCACATAATTATGTAACAAAGTACAGTCGCTTTAGCACATCATCCAATAACAAAATACTGTCACTGTGGTATATCACATTATATTAGAGGGCTATCACTCTAACACATCATCCAATAACACAGCACTGTCACTGAAGCATATCATGCAATAATATAGTACTGTTACTTAAACACATCATGCTGTAACAAAGTACAGTTACTCTAACACATCATCCTATCAAAAGTACTGACTGTTTAGCACATCATCCAGCAACAAAGTACTGTCAGTGTAGCACATCATCCAATAACAAAGTACAGTCTGTTCAGTACATCAACCAATAACAGTACTGTCACTGTAACACATCATTTAAGAACAAAGTAATATTACTGTAACACACTATCCGATAACAAAGGACCGTACTGTTGCATGTTATCCAATATCAAAGTATACTGTCAGTGTAGTACATCATCCAATACCAAAGTGTTGTCACTGTAGTAAATCATCCAATGACATAGTGGTGTCACTGTAACACATCAGAGCGTAGAGTGAGATACCAAGATTCCATCTCTAAATGGGACAACATAACCTCAAGGAACAAAGTTAGGACCTATCATATTCTTTGCTGTGGTCAATAATATCAATAGAAACTCAAACCTTCATGTAAAATATGTCGACGATTGTTGATGTTACTAATAGAATGACCACAATGCAAAACACCTTAGACGATCTTGAGCGTCATTGTGTTAGTGTCAGAATGACACCGAACCCTCATTAATGTGAGGTTATGTCTGTGTTACGACCAAAACGACCCATTGTTCTTCCACAGTCACTAATACATGGATGTAACTTACACATAGTGCATAGCTGTAAACGTTAGGTGTGTAATTAACTCAGCTCTCATTTGGAATGATCGCGTTGAATATATGATCTCGAAAGCAAACAGGTACATGTTTATTTTCTACCGAGCAAGATAGTTTGGTTTGAGTAGGGAAACATTGTACCAATTATACAGTTGGTTTTTACGTACATCCCTAGAATATGCAGCCCAAATATAGCAACCTGGCTTGACTCAGGCACAACACTCACACCTCGAACGCATACAGAAACGAGGTTCCAAAGTTATCTTAGGAAGTCAGTACATAAATTATGAAACTGCTTTAGAAAGTTTGAACTCTCGGTCATTATATGAAAGGAGATATGAACTAACAATAAAATTTGTAAAAAATCTAAAATATGACAAACATTGTAACCTGCTACCACAATAATTATGTAACTCACGTGGCATAGACAATAGTAGTAGTAGACAATTATTGCAGTCTATAGGATACAGAACCAAACGTTATCAAAATTCAAGTATACCATATATAGTGTGGAATATTAGCGCTCAGTAAGATTCTTATCTTTGTAATATCTGCCTTTGCTGTTTTAGCAAGTTTTTTACTTACTTCCTTTTACTTATTTTATGCTGTTAGATATTTACGAATATCTTTAATCATTCGCAGTGGAAATCATTTGTGTTAGTGATAGGAATATTGTGAACCATTACATTTTGTTCTGCAATGACCATATTGTATGTAACCTTCTTGGTTGATAAACCGTGGATTATTATTATTATCATTATTATTATTATCGTTATTATTATTATTATTATTATTATTATTATTATTATTATTATTATCATTATTATTATTATTATTATCTATCATTATCATCATTATCATTATCATTCTAGGTATCATTATCGTCTTTATTTGCATTTTGTTTTTTCCTGAACTGAATGTTATTGAAATAGCCATTTTGCCAATCTATTCTCGAACTTATTTTGTTATTCATTTGTCTGTCTTATGTTTCAGGATGCTGGAGTATCTTCCCGAAGCCGTCTTCGCCAGCAGCAACCAGCATGGACGAGGTTAGTGATGGTTGGGGTGCAATGGGAAGGGGGAAAGGATGATGGGGTTTGTGTTGTTGTAGAGGGGGGAGAGGATGATGGGCGTTTTTTTTTTTGTTGGTGAGGGGGGAAGGGAGGGGGAGGATAATGAGATTTACGTCTCTAGATTTAGGAATCGGGATTCACCACAGCTGATCTCCCACACTTTTATCCATTGCAACAGCTGGGAGGCCACCGCATACGGCTAGTAAGTGGAGACCGCAAGCAGACGAGTGAAACGAAGTTCTTGAAGGACTTCATTTTGCAAAAGTGTTTTCAATAAGTTTTCATGGCTTTGGCCTAACCACAGTCGCTGCTGACACTTGATTTAAATGTTATGGACATGATAACGTGCTTCCCTGACTGGGAAACAAAGCTTTCTTTGAACTTAGAAAACGTTTGTTCCCAGTAAATTTTGGATATACCAATTTTTTCATCAAATCCCTTAGGCATAACGATACCATACGGTTCGACCCCTGTGCACGACGGTTCGACCCTTGGGTATAATGGTCTGATTCTTGACCTGATCCGCCAGAGTCAGGTCAAAGGCCAGACTATCATATCCGAAAGTCGAATCGTCTGGCTCGAGGGTCGTGCTGGTTGGTGGGGGGGGGGGGTGCTAAGACTAGGGTCGCGACTGGTGTCACACTGAAACATTTCGAATCAAAAGCGCTAAAAAGTTTCAAAGCATAAGAATGACCCAGATCCTGTCGGTCGCGTCACCCAAGCATTTCTCATGCCTGCTTAGCCCATCACCTACAATTGCCATATTTCTCTATGTTTGCAAAGGAGTGACTGACGATACAAACAGAACTGACGAGTGAACATGTACTATTTCATAAATGCAGTGATAATCACATGTACGTATGCACAAATGAACGGACAGGCAAGAAACACAAGCACTGCAAGAAACAAATCCGTATATATGAATACACATAAATCCAGGCACACATATATGCACATGCACCAACAGACATATAGAAAATAGAAACACAAGAGTTAACACAAATGAATATAGATATGTACACATATGTAAAAAGGTATCGATGATGGGAGTTTCAACAGTTTATAGGCAAACTGCCTTTTGAGCTGCCGGTGTTGGATGGAGGGGGTGGACAGGTGTAGTATGGTCGTAAGGTGATTCTGCAAGCTCCTTTATTCACTCTTTCCAGCTGCTCCGTGTGTGTAGCTGTAAGGGAGGAGGAAGAAGGTGGGGAGGCGTAGGTGAGCGTAGAAAGAATGAGTAAGGTATGGACATTCTTGAGCTCAGATGGCGGAGAAAGTGCAGTCTCTGACTACCTAGATGACGTCAGGGCCTTGTTTGATGCCAGGGGGCAGGATGTTGTTTGCCCTTAGGATGATGTACATCATTACACTCTTGATGGGATTGATAGTTACGTCGCTGGCAGTAGTCCACTCCTGAGGACTGCTAACAATGTCCTGAAGGGCACTGAAGTCAGCAAAGTTCTTGTTGGTAGTGATGCCAAAGGTGGAGTCGTCGACACTATTCCAGCGGTGTTTATACCTCTTAGAGCGCAAAGGTGAGTGCCACCGAGGCCTCACGATTCTTCAGCTTAGGGTAAATAAAGTCAAGGAGGCTGACAGAGCAGTGAGTGGTGGAGGAAGACTGCATGTTCCCAAACTGCTGATTGTCCACTGAACCAGTATTGTAAGTATGGACCCAGTGAAACACAAAACTTTCTCAAATTAGGCTGAGATTTGGAGTGAGAGCAATAGGGTGTAAACTATTTAGATTCTGGATCAGGGGATTAAGATAGTGGAGTGACTTCTCTTGTCTTCAAAGCTTTGTTACGTTTAGACTGTTTGATTAAAGCGGTTAGTGGTATAGCTAATTCATGTGAGAAATCCTCGTACAATTTCACTGGAAGGTCTATGGGTGTGGTTGAGCGTTTGGTTTTAGGGCGCTAAAGGCACTTAGCTACTTGATATTCCTCTAATGTGTCGAGTTGAGGTAACTGTTGGTATATATTGGCAAAATATTTGCTACTTTGATGAAGGGCCTCTTCGTTGCTAAACTGATTTACACAAGGGAAAGGGGAGAGACTTCGTTTGTCGCTGCCAGCTAATTCTTTTACTATAGCATATTATTGACCAGGTGCTGCACTTCGGTTGGGTAATAGGCCTTTTTCGCAGCTTGTACTTCGCATTGTCCTTTATTGCGGAGTTGCTTGGCGAAGTCGTTGTTGTGACTATCGAATGCACGATTTCTCTTCTGCATAAGTCGTTTGATATGGTGGGTGACCCAGGGAGCGTCGGCCGGGCGTAATGTTACCGTCTTCTGGGAAGAGGGGTGCTGGCAGGCCTGGCTGCAGGGGTCACGATACTTTTCCCACAGGATTCAACATTACCATCGGTCAACTCAGTCCAGTGATGATGAGATGCACGTCGTCGACCGAAATCCGTCTTCGTTGGGTCAGTAACTGGTCGAAAAGTTTTGCTCTCCTTCCGCCTGTTTTGGGAGGTGATGGGGAAGGCGGGGGGGGACCTCAACTTTCTCTCTGGTTCTCAAGCGGTGACACGGTCAGCGGGAAGTCGCCTCCGACAGTGCTGTATCATCGTCATCGGATGGACGAGAAAGAGAGAGAGAGAGAGAGAGAGAGGGAGAGAGAGAGAGAGAGAGAGAGAGAGAGGGAG